>PVKA01028748.1:0-29063 GCA_004027165.1 Ctenomys sociabilis
AATCCACTGTGCCAGTCTATTTCTCTTAATTGGAGAATTGAGTCCGTTTACATTGATGGTTATAATTGAAATGTGCTGACTTATGTTTGTCATGGTATTAACTGGAATTGTTTACTCCTTTGTAACCTGTGTTTAATTGACTGTCCTGTTTAGTGGGTTCCTTCCATTCTCATTCATGGAGTTCTGGTCATTGCGGTCTCTCTCTAGAACATCTTTCAGCAGCCTGTGAAGGGATGGCTTTGTCTTCATGAAATTCTTTAGTTGTTCTTTGTCGTGGAAGTATTTCACTTCTCCATCAAACTTGAAAGAGAGTTTTTCAGGGTATAATAGTCTGGGCTGGAATTTGTTTTCATGTAGGACTTGAAGAACTCTGCTCCATGCTCACCTTCCCTTCATTGTTTGTGTAGAGAAGTCGGCTGTAATTCTGATGGGTTTTTCTTTGAATGTGAGCTCCTTCTACTCTCTAGCACCTTTCAGTATATTATTTTTGTGTTGGATTTGTGGGATCTTAACTCTTATATGTCTCAGTGTGTTTCTACTTGGGTGGAGGTTATTTGGTGTTCTGTATGCTTCGGTAACCTGAACGTTGGATTATTTCCTCATATTTTGGAGGTTTTCTGCAATTATTTCTCCCCAAATTCTTTTTATGTCATCTGTATTGACTCCTTCATTCTCATTGATACCCATTATTCTCACATTGTTCATCCTGGCGTCATCTTATAGGTGATGGATTATTTTTTCCTGCAATGTCGTTGTTTTTAAGAGATCCTTTCTCACCTTTTCACTAGCTGCTCCGGCATCTTCAAGATCTGAAACTCTGTCTTCGCTTTCACTCAGACAGTTTTGTAGACTCGTGATTGATATTGTTAGTCCTTCTATATCTCTTTGACTGTGTTTTATGTGTTCTATATTTCTGATCTCAATTTTTTTTATCTATGTCTTTAGAGGTAGTTATTAATTCTTTTTCTGCAGTGTTTCTTCCAAGTTGGATTTCCTCTGTATATTTCTGGACTTGTTTCGGTATTTCAGATGCTATGACTTCAAAAAGTTCCTTTTCGATTTCAGAACTTATTTCTCCTTTGAGTTCTTCATGATCTTTCTGCTGTTGTTTCTTTGCTTCAGATGCTGTTAATTCATATATATCAGCTGGAATAGTGCTCTCTGCACTTGTTCTGGGTGAGCATAGGTTTCTACCCAATGCTTCTGGAATTCATTCTTTATTTCAGATACTATGTATTCAAATATTTATTTTTTAATTTGGGGAATTACTTCTCATTTTATTTCCTCTATAGCTTTCTGCTGTTGTTCCTTTGCTGCTGTTTCTGTTAGTTCATTCATTGCAGCTGAGGTAGTGTCCTCTGCCCTTCCTGATGGACTCGAGATCTGGGATTGCATTTTTCCCCTTCTCTTTGTCATTTTGTATAGACCTTTGACCTTTGGTGTAGAGCTTTGGTGCAGCTATAACCTTAGCTTGTTATGAGATTCGGGTGCCAGTCTATTAAGTTTGAGAATTTCCAGATATGCCTATCCTAGATCTAGCTGTTGTGTTCAGTTCCTTTTTTGCTGCAGCTCCTTTGGTTTCCCTCTGTTGGTTCCCAGGGTCAGCCTTCCTGTGTCAGGCAGGTCATTCCCCAGGTGGGCGGGCCTGGGCTTTGGTGGGTCTTCTGGGCTCACAAAAGGATAGTGGATGATCTTATTCACTGAGTAGGCTGTATTGGGTTGTCCAGCCTGTGCTGGGTCTGGGTCTACAGGCTGTAACCCAAGAAGCCTGGCAAAGGTCCCTCCAGTGCAGCGGGCCTGGAGCCCTTACTCAGAGGCCAGGCTGTGCTGGGTTTCGGTCTGTGGCGTGGGACAGAGGATTGCTGAGAAATTTCCCTCTGGCATGGCAGGCTTGAAGTTCTCACTCCAGGCCGTCCTACACTGGGTCTTGCGCTGTGCGGTAGGAATGGTAGTCACCTGGAAATGTTTCTCTGGCACGGTGTGCCTGGAGCTCTCACCGGGCCATGCGGGGTGGGGGCGGCAGGGAATTCCTGGGAAATGCCTGTCAGGCTCACCGGGCCTGGAGTTCTACACTCACTGAACTTTGCTGCCCAGAGAGTCAGGAAAATTCCCACTTGCTCAACGGGCTTTAAGGCAGGGGATCCGGGGAGGTGCTGGTGAGTGGGTCTTGAGCTTTCAGGGCAGTCACTGACTTGAAGGGCTTGGGGGCAAGGATCGTGTAGTGCGTATGGCATGAAACCAATGGCTCTCCCTCAGACTCACCACACTCTCACTGATCTGGGAAGCCTGATAAGTTGTGGAAATTCCCACTTGCTGGGAGAGCTTGGGGCGGGATCCAGGAGCCCACTGGAGTCAGCCGCTGTTTCAGGCCGTGGGTCACGCTGTCTTGTGAGGTCTCTGGGCCTGCGTGGGTGCGTAAGGGATGGAGGAGGATCGCGGAGTCGCCCGGGCAGTCTCTTGCGGGTCTCTGGGGCTGGGCGGGCTCAGGCGGGATCAGTCTTATTCATTTTAATTGCTGAATTGAATCCATTGACATCGATGGTTATAATTCAGATGTATTGACATGTTATGTACCTGCTGTAGTTTACACCTTTTTCTCATGTTTTCAATTGTTTGTATTGTTCAGTAGGATCCTTCTTTTCACATTCATGGAGTTCTGATCATTTTTGCACCTTTCTAGAACATCTTTCATTAGTCTTTGTAGAGTTGGCTTTGTGACCATGAAATTGTTTAGTTCTTTTTCATGGACGTATTTCACTTCTCTATCAGTCTTGAAAGATTATTTTACAGGGTATAGTAGTGTGAGCTGGAATTTTTTTTTCATAAAGGACTTGAAGTACTCTGCTAAATGTTCTTCTTGCCTTCATAGTTTGTGAAGAGAAGTCGCCATTATTCTGATGGGTTTTCTTTTTTTTTTTGTATTTATTTATTTTGTATAATTTTATTTGAAAATGAATAGCAATGACAAAGTTTCAAATCAAATTAGTAGGACAGATTCCACAATTAATACATTGCATATTGTTTTCTTTATTGTATTTTATTGAAGAACTAATAGCAAGGAGACACCTTCAAACCAAATCAGTGGGACACGTTCAACAATTAATATATTGCACATTGTTTTCATAGTGGCTTTTTGTTGTACAGGGTGCATACATGATATTCTATTTACAAACACTATTAGAGCAGATGCCTCTGATCAATGAATTAAGAGAATGGAGCTGTATACCTATCTTTTTCTTCAAATCTGAATTATAGTACAGTTTCAATAATTAATACTTTTCACATTGTTATCTTCCTAGTGGTTATTCCTAGTACAACAAGCAGACAGGACACCCTGTCCAAACACTACTACTGCAAATCTCTCCTCTCACAGCATTACACAAATGCACTGCATATTCTTCTTAACTGTACTGTCTTTAGTGTACCTAAGGAGAGTCACATGGAGAGAAAACTTTCCCTGAGGCTTTCACAGAGAGCAAATTGGTCAAGCAATGACCGTGACTCATCCACATGGCTGACACAGACAAAGGATCTACAGAGTGAGGTACAGAGTTCCAGGATAAACCCTGAGGGGATTTGACTGACCTCATCAGATACAAAAGTTACATTTCTTGTTAAATAGGTCTTGCTTTTTCTCGGTCTTAACCATCCAGCAGAAAAGTATAAAAATGAGGTCGATAAAGCAAGGCTATAATAATAAGCTGAGCTGTAAATGGCTCTAGTCAACAACTTCTTCAGATAACCCGCTATTATTTTCGACGGCTGGACTGTGTTGGAATGTTTTGCTGAATTCAAGCACCTGTAATAATTGAATGACAATAGAACAACCATCTTTGACTGGACTAAACACAAAAGGGGATGCAAAGGAAGAATGATTCTGTGTTTGTATAAACAGTGCAATTAGGATAAATATGCAGTACTTTGGTGTAATTCTATGAGAAGAAATATATGCACTGGTAGTGTTTGGACAGGATATCCTGTCTGCCTCTTTTACTATGGATAACCATTAGGAAGATAACAGTGTAAAAATTATTAATTATTGAAACTGTACTATAATTCAGCTTTAAAAAACGATAGGTATATAGCTACATTCTCTTAATTCATTGATCAGTCTACGGCCATACCACCCTGAATGCACCCGATCTCGTCTGTCTTAATTCATTGATCAGAGGCATCTGCTCTAATTCTGTTTGTAAGTAGAATATCATGTGTGCACCCTGTACAACAAAAAGCCACTATGAAAACAGTGTGCAATGTATTAATTGTTGAATCTGTTCTACTAATTTGACTTAAGTCTGTCTCGTTGCTATTTGTTCCTCAATAAAAAGAAAGAAAGAAAGAAAGAAAGAAAGAAAGAAAGAAAGAAAGAAAGAAAGAAAGAAAGAAAGAAAGAAAGAAAGAAAGAAAGAAAGGCAGGCTAGGGCCAAAATGTTGGCTGTCTTTGCAGCCCTCCTTTTTCTCTAATTTTTTGTCTGCAAACTTAGTTTGTTAACACTCAATAAGTGAAGCTTGTCGTTATTACTGTACATCCTAGGCTGTTGAGCTTAACTTCACTATCTTTCTTAATATGAAACATCTTAGGCTTAACATGGAACAGGTATTTTTCATCAAGTATTGATATGTTAAAGCTGGGCATGGTGGTGCAGTCCTGTAATCCCAGCACTCGGGAGGCTGAGGCAGGAGGACTGTTGGTGAGTTTGAGACCAGCCTGACCTACAAAGTGAGCTTAACGGGGAGAGTCACATGAAGAGAAAACATTCTCTCAAGCTCTCACAGAGAGCAAAGTGGTCAACCTTGGCTGTGACTCATCCACATGGATGACACAGACAAAGGATCTACAGAATAATGTACAGGACTACAAGATAAACCCTGAGAGGACTTCACTGACCACATAAGAAATATAAAGTTCATGTGTTGGTATATAAGTCTTGCTCTATCTAGGTCTTAACCATCCAGCAGAAAAGTATAAGAATGAAGTATACATCGTGGGGCCATAATATTAAGCTGAGCTGTAAATGGCTATGGTCGACAACTTCTTTGAATAACTCACTATTGTTGTGGAATGCTGGACTGTGGTGTCGAGTTCAAGCACCTAAGTTAGTTGAATGACAATGGAGTGCCCACCTTTGACAGGTGTAGACAAAGGAAGGGGTATAGAAAGAAAAAATCATGGTGTGTGTGTATAGACAGTACAGTTGGGATAGATAACACTGTGCTTCTACATAATCCTATGAGAGGCAAGATTTGCACTGATGGTGGTTGGACAGGATAGTATGTCGGCTTCTAGTACTATGGTCATCCACTAGGAAAATAATTATTGAATTTTTGATATAATTCATGTAGAAAAAATAAGATAAGTAAGCAGCTACACTCTTAATTTACTGATAAGAGACATCTGCTAAAATAATATCTGTAAATATGATATCATGTATGCACCTTGTACGATACCAAAACATTATGAAAACAGTTAAAAATGTATTAATTTATCGAATATGTCTTGTTAAGGTGTCTTGAAACTGTCTGATTGATATCTGTACTTCAATAAAGTAAAAAAATTTAAAAAAACTAAGTGAACTTAAGGCCATCCTGAACTGCAGTGAGACCCTGTCTCAAAAAGACAAAAATTAAGTATTGATATGTTAAACTTTAAGTCCCTACAAAATATAATGTAAAACTTTAAAAAGTTAATATGTATTTTAAAAATAGGAGTAAACAATTATATATGTTTACACATAAGTTTAGAAATCTAACCATATACATCACTGTAGCAGGACAGTCCCACAACACTTTTTCCTGTCTCCTGCCTTCATTCACCACCCTCTTCCTTTTTAAACAAACATGTACCTGAGTTGCTGCTGTGATGTTTCTCAGGTTTTCCTTTCAATGTGAACAGTTTCTTTTCTCTAGCGGCTTTCAAAATATTATTCTTTTTCTGGATTCCTGAGATCTTTACTATTATGTCTTGGTTTGTTTTTAACTGGGTTGAATGTATTTGGAGTTCTATGTGCTTAGGTTACCTGAATGGCAGATTTTTTTCCCCATATTTCAGAAGTTTTCTCCTCTTACTTCTCCCCATATTCTTGTTGTATCATTTTGTGTACTCCTTTCTCATGGATGCCTATCAGTGTCATATTTTTCATCGCTGCATCATCATACAGGTCATGAATTGTTTTACCCTGCATCCTTGTTGTTTTAAAGAGATCTTTTCCTACCTTTTCACTCGCAGTGACAGCATCTTCAAGATCTGAAACTTTTTCACTTTCACTCAAGTCATTTGCAAGCTTGTGATTGAGATTTTAAGTTCCTTCTTTATCTCCTTGACTATGTTTCATGTTATCCATTTCTTTCCTCTATTGCTCCTTCAAGGAATCCATCGGTTTTCTGATCTCCTCAGTTTTTTATATCACTGTCTTCCTGAGAAGCGGTTATTAATTATGTTCCTTCAGAAATTATTTCTGATCTGATTTCCTCTATATGTTTCTGCATTTCATTGTTTACTCCAGGTACTATTAATTCAGATGTTTCTTTTTTTATTTCAAAGGTTATTTCTGATCTTTGTTCTGCCCTACCTTTCTGCAGTTGTTTCTTTACTTCACATGCTATTAGTTCACACATTTCAGCTGTGTGATTCCCAATTTCTTCTGCTCTAGTGTCTTCTGTACTTTTTCTGGCTAGGCTCAGGGCCTTGCATTACATTTTGCTCCTTTACTTTGTCATTTTGTATACCACTCTCCTCTGACCTTTGCCATATAGCTTTGGTTTAGTTATAGTCTTAGCACCTACTGAAATTCAGGTGCAGATCTATGAAGTTTGAGTTCAACCAGTTGTCCCTGACTTTAGTCTGGCTGCTGTGCTCAGCTTTTTTCCTGCTGCAGTCCTTGGATATAAACCCATTGTGCCCCTCTGGCAAGATGTTCTGCTCCTGGATTAGCTGGGTCTTTTTGGCCCCTAGCATCTCTCCAGGGACTTCAGCTGCAGTTTCACCCCAGGCCTATATGTCAGGCCTTGGCTGGGTCTGGAGGGGTCCTGGAGAGTGAGTTTGAAGTTTTCACTAATAAGCTGGGCTTGGATTGGGCCTGAAGGGAACCAAGGAGCATAGGGTAGCATGGAAGACCTCCCACACACTTGCCAGTCATTGTCTTGGTCTGGTTCTGGAAGTGTCCCCAGAGTATGGCAGAAGTTCTCACTCACAAGCCAGACCTGGCCTGGGTCCAAATGGGTGGAGGAATCCTGAGAATGTGGCAGAAGTTCTCACTTTTATAAATTTCCACTGGGAATGTGGTAATTTCACTGTTTTTATTCCTTATTGCTTGAATTTTAGGGGTTTTTTTTTCCCTCTTTTTGATGAGGTTAGCTAAGGGTTAATCAAGAACCACCTTTTTGATTCATTCATTGTTTCTATTGTTTTCTTCATCTAGATTGCATTCATTTCTGCTCTAATCTTTATTTCCTCCCATCTTTGAGCTTTGTCTTTGACGTGCTTTCCTTTTTCTGGTCATTTCTGCTGCAGCATTAGGATGTTTATTTGTTCATAATCTGTTTTCCTAATGTGTGAGTTAGGAGATATGTATTTCCCTCTAGAAATGCTTTCGTTGCATGCTATAAATTCCAATATGTTGTGCTTGAATTTTCATTGAATTGTATATATTGTTCAATTTCTTATTTAATTTCTTTGTAACCCATTTGTTGCTGAGGAGGGTGTTATTCAATTTCTGTGTATTTATGTGGTTTTTTTTTTTTGTCATTTACAGTTTTTTTGCACTGTGATCAGATAATAATCATGGGATAATTTCTGTTTCTTGCATATACTTAATCATTACCTATGGACTAGTATGAGTTCTACTTTACAAAAGACTCATGTTCAGCTGAAAAAAATGTGTATGTAGATGTGGTGGAGTGGAACTATCTGTACATCCACTAAGCCCCTTTGTTCCAAGTTCTGGTTCAGTTCTGCTATTTTTTGTTTGCTCAACCTTTTACGGATAAGGGGGTGTGAAGGTCTCTTTTTAAGATTGTGGTATTGTATATTAGATATTTCATGTCCATGAAGATTTGTCTTATATTGTTGGGTGTTCTTCTTGTATTTATTTATGATTTTTACCTCTATCTCTTGCATTTTTCCCCTAATCAGAATGTAGTGGCCTTCCTTATTTCACTTGATCATTTTTCTTTTGAAGTTCAGACTTTCTGTGAGCAGGAATGCTACCACTGCTGTTTTCTGAGGTGCTAAGACATGTAGTATTGTTTTCCATCCTTTGATATTCAGCCTGTGAATTTCTTTGAGTTAAGTATGTTTCTTGTATACAGCATATTGTTGAATTTTGCTTCCTGATCCACTGTGCCAGTCCATTTCTTTTAATAGGTGAATGGAGTCCATTTATTTACATTGGTGCTTATAATTGAGATGTATTGACTTTTGACTCACATGTTATTTACCTGCTGTTGTATTGCCTCTGTGTCTTTTCTGTGGTGTTTAATTGTTTGCCCTATTTCGTGGACTGTTTTCATTATTATTCTTGGACTTGTGGTCATTTTGATACTTTTCTAAAATATCTTTTTTTGTCTTGAGTTTCTTTAGTAGTTCTTTGTATGGAAATATTTCACTTCTCTATCGAACTGGAAAGAGAGTTCTTAGTTTATAGCTGTCTGGGTTGAAATTTCTTTTTTTGGTGAACTGGATGTACTTTGCTTCATGCTCTTCTTGACTTGATGGTTTGTGAAAAGAAATGTGCCATTATTTAAAGGGTTTTCCTTTATATGTGATCTCTCTTTTCTCTAGTGGCTTTTAGTATATTGTTCTTGTGCCGAATTTCTGCAATCTTGGTTATATGTCTGGTGTGTTTTTAATTGGATTGGAGTCCTATATGCTTCGGTTATGCAAATATCAGATTGTTTTCCCATATTTGGAAGTGTTATGCTGTTACTTCTCCACACATTCTTTTTATATCATTTGTGTTGCCTCATTTCATTGCTGACTATTAGTCTCAAATTGTTCATCTTTGCATCATCTTGTTCATGTTGAATTATTTTTCTTGCATCCTAGTTGTTTATAAGAAATATTTTCTTAACTTTTCCCTAGCTGCAGCAGTGTCTTCTTGGTGTGAACCTCTATCTTCTCTTTCATTCAAATGGTTTTTCCAGCTTGTGATTGAGGTTGTAGTTTCTTGTATATCTCTGAATCTGCTTAATGCATTCTATGTATTTCCTATATTGCTCTTTCAAGGGTTCAGTCATTTTTGTATTGTCTGTATATTTTTATCAGTGTCTTCTTTGGAAGAAAAAATTATAGTTATCATTTCATTATAGTTATCATATCTTCAGAGATTATATCTGATTTTGTTTCCTCTGTATCTTTATGCAGTTGAGTATTTTCTTCAAACATGATTATGTCAGAGATTTTAGGTGTGTGATTTCCAATTTCTTCTATGGTGGTGATTCCTAAATTTTTTCTGGGTAGACTCAAGGCCTGAAACTGCATTTTGCTCCTTCCATTTGTCATTTTATTTACCACTTTGTTCTGGCTGCTGTTCTCTGCTTCTTGCTGCATCCTGTGGTAGTGAACCCACTGTGCCCCTCTGGCAAGATATTCTGCTCCTGGATTAGTTGTTTGTATATCACCCCTTGTTTTTCTACAGGGAGTTCTGCTGTAGGGTTCCACACCAGGCCTGTCTAATGGAAGAGGTTCCATTGAGTGGGCAGAAGTTCCAGCACACAGGCTGTGCCCTGTGGCTAGGTGGAGTAGACTCTGCCAGGCAAGGAAAATCCCACACACAAGCCTGTCCTGAGCGATGGTTAGAGTATAATCCATTGGGTATGGATGATCCCCCACTCACACAGGGCTTGAGAGCCTGTTGGAGTAGAAACCAATAATCGTGGATGGTGCCACAAGCGTGCCAGGCCTGGGGGTCAGGTGGAGTAGAATCTCGTGAGTGCTGAAGGTCACACATACACCCCAGACCTGGCTGCTAATTGGAGTAGAATCCACAGGGCCAAGATGAAATCTCAATGTTGTTTTAATTTGCATCTCTCAAATACTGGTATATTTATTTACTGTTTGTATTTCTTCATTTAAGAACTGTGCATTCATGGGGCTGGGGAGATGGCTCAGTGGAATAAGCACTTCCCTGGCAAGCACAAGGGCCTGATTTCAATCCCTGGTTCCACAAAAAAATAAAAAAATAAATAAATAAATAAAAGAATTGTGCATTCATGTCAGGTGTGCAGTTTTGTGCTGACGTTTTGAATTTGGGGTTTGATCTGTGTTTTTTCAATCTTTATATGCTTTTGGTTTAAGTCCTTTGTCTGAGGGGCAATTTGCTCACAATTTTTCCCATGCCATAGATTGTCATTTCATTTTCTGATTGATTTCTTTTGTTGCACAAAAGCTCTTTAGTAAGATGAAGTTCCCATTGTTGATTTTTCTTGCATTTTGTAATCTATTTATGCATCTCTGCTTACCTCTGTTTCTTCAAAATTTCTACCAATAAAATCCAGTACATTTAGATTTTAATATTTAGGCCTTTGCATCATTGTGTCTGTAGTTTATTAAATGATGATAGACATAGATCTAGTTTTAGTCTTAAGCATGTTAAAAGCCAATTTTTCCAGCACCATTAATGAAAGAGGTTATCTTTTATCCAGTGAACATGTTTGGGCCATTTTCAAAGGTAAGATGAGTGAGTGTGTTTGTAGTTGTGTGTCCATTCTCTAATCTGTTGCAATGACCTTTAGGCATATTTTTTGTCATCATAGCTTTGTAGTATCAGTTCCAGTCATGGATTACAATGGCTCTTCCCTTGTCTTTTTTTTGCCTAGGGATTACCTTTGTTGTTCTAGTTGTCATCTGATTCCCTATCAATTTTAGGAATGATGAGGTATGCTAGTTATATGAGGTACACTAGTAGTGTTTTGATCAAAATTACCTTAAATTTATATCATAAATTAGGATTATGGCCATTTTATCTATTTTGGCTCTTCCTACACACTAACAAGGACTATCTTTCCACTTAGTAATATCCACTTCAATCTCCTTTTTCAAAGTACTTTAATTTTCAATATATAGATATTTTTGTTTCCTTTATAGACTGATTCATACATATTTAATTTTTTTGCATGTTATTGTGATAGGTGTAATTTCTGTAATATTTCTGCTAATGAGTTTTGTTTGTGTCCAGGAATGCTATTGATTTTAAAGAGATAATTTCATGTCCAGTTATGCTATCAATTTAGTTATGAACTCCAGATGTGTTTTCATAGTTTTTGGGGTCTTCTATGTAGAAAATCATATGTACTTCAAATAATGATATTACAACTCCTTCCTTTGCTATCATTATGCTTTTACTTTAATTACTCAGGCTGCATTTCCTGCCATAGTCTTCACACATTTTTATTAGTTCATATTATATTGCTTATACAGATTTATGGGTTCATTTGGGCAGATCTGTATGCACACAAATCATGTTTTAATCAATTCCCCAATATACCCTTTGCTCCAAACTGCAATTTCACAGTGGGGGCTTTCATTGTGTATATTGTTATAATATTCGTCCCTCCTATTACCCACCCTAAATCCCCTCTCCAAACCCTTACTCATTTCCATTTGTCCAATAATAGTCTCCCTTCTACTTTCTTGTAATCTTTTTCCAGATATTAGGGAAAGTATGTGATATTTGTCTTTCTAGGCCTGGCTTATTTTGTTCAACACACTGGTTTTTATTAAATGTTGTGGGCTCACTGTTAAAGATAGTTCTCTATAAGTTATTCTCAAAGTATTACTTTAAAATGGGGGATCATCTCAAAATAAAAATAGCAGTTCTCCATCATTTTCAGTAATGTGAGGAAAATAATTGTCTGTGATCAGAATAAATATATTTTAAATGTTAAAAAAATATTCAGGCTAATGTTACTAGAACTATATTGAACAGGAATGGAGACAGGGAAATCCTTATCTTGTTCTAAATTTTAGTGGGAAAGCCTTCAGTATTTGTCAATTTAGTATGATGATAGCTGTTGGTTTATGATAGGTGACTTTGATTGAGCTAAAAGCCAACTATTCTGTTTTCTGTTATGAATGAGAGTTGGAACTTATCTAAAGTTTTTTTTTTGCATCTATTGATTATTGTATGATTTTTGTCTTTGACTCTATTGATACGATCATTATTGATCTGCATATGTTCAATCATCCTTGCTATTCTGTGAGTCCCATTTGTTTATGGTGTATAATTTTTATTATGATTTTCTGCATTGTTTGCTAGTATTTTATATTGAAATTTTGCAAGTATATTCTTTGGGGAGATTGATTTCTAGTTCTATTTTTCAGTTAGGCCTTTCTCAGTTTTTCATATCAGGGTGATAATTGCCTTCAGGTATGAGTTAGGCTGTGTTTCTCCTCTCTCAAATTAATTAAAGAATTTGAAGATTTTAGACGTGAAATCTCTAAATTTCTGATAAAATTCATCAGGACTTGGGGTTTTCTTTGCTGATAGTTTTTAAATTAAGTTTTTAATTTTGTTAACTGATATTTGATTGTGAAGAAATTTTATACCTTCTTGATTCTGGTTTGTTAATTCATACACATCTCAGAATTCATCCACTTCTGTGTTTTCCACTATATGCAAGTAAAGGTTTACAAAGTAGGTTTTGATCATGTTCTTAGTGTTTATAGAATTTGAAGTGATTTTAACCTTTTTATTCCTAGTTCCATGATTTAGAGGCTTATCTTTCCATTTTTGGTAAGTGTGCTTAGAGCTTCATCAATTGCATTGTTTTCTTTCAAATATCCAACTCATTAATTCGTTGTTTCTTAATGTTATTTTCTTAGTCCCAGTGGCGTTAATTTGTGCTCTGATCTTTACAATTTCCTGTATTGCATAGCCTTTGTGCTTAACTTGCTCTTCTTTCTCTTGATGTTTGAGATGGAAGGTTAGGTTTCTTATTTGTGTTTGTTGTGCTCTCCTGTTCATGAACTCTCTACCAACTCTTTTGTCTTTAAGATTTCAACTTACATTTTCTTGCAGATGATTTAGTGTTTCCATTTTAATGTTCAAATATTTGATCCATTTAGACTGTAGCTTTGTATGTGGTGATACGCATGAGTCTAGTTTTAGCCTTCAGCATTTGAAAAGCCAGTTTTTCCAGCACCATTTATAAAGAAGCTATCTTTCTTCCAGTGAACATGTTTGTACCTTTATTAATGATAAGATGGTTGACTGTGTTTGGAGGTGTGTCTGTATCTTCTAATCTGTTCCATTTATTCTCAGGTCTGTGTCTATGCCAGTACCATGGTGATATTATCACCACAGCTTTATAGTATGATTTCAAGTAAGGGATTGTGATACCTCCTGCCTTTCCTTTGTTTCCCAGAATTGCTTTTGATATTCTGGGTTTCTTCTGGTTCGAAATAAATTTGAAGAAACATTTCTCTGGCTCTCTGAGGTATGCTAATGGTATTTCAGTCGGAATTGCATTACATCACAATCAAGCATTAGGAGTATGGCTATTTTTACAGTGTTGGTTTTCCCTATCCAGGTGCATAAAATATTTTTCCATGTTCTCAAATGCTCTTTAATCTCTTTTCTCAGAGTACCATAATGTTCACTCTGTGAATGCCTCATATCCTCTGTGAGATTGATTCCTAAATATTTCTCTTTTTTTGGTGTTACTGTTAATGGTGTGATTGCTCTAAATTCTCTTTCAGTGCATTCATTGTTTGTGTACAAAACAGTTACTGATTTTTGAGTTTTGACTTTGTAACCTGCTACATGGCTGAATTGGTGATTAAATCTACAAGACTCATGGTGCAGTTTTTGGGGTGTGCTAGAGTAACGTCATCTGCAAATAATGACAATTTCATTTATTTTCCCGTGCTTATTGCTTTTACTTATTTCTCTTGTCTTTTTTTTTTTTTTTTTTTTTTGGCTGGACCAGAGATTGAAATCAGGCCCTTGCACTTGCCAGGGAAGTGCTTATTCCACTGACCCAGCTCCCCAGACACTGCTCCTTTCTCTTGTCTAATTGCTCTGGCTAGAGTTTCCAGAGCTATATTTGAAGAGTGGAGACTGTGGACATCCTTGTCTTCTTGCGGATTTTATTTCTTTTGTTTTTTCTCCTCTTAATTTTAATTATTTTCAAGTTTAATGACACAATATATCAATAACCTCAATCTTTTTTTAAATTTTATTGAGAAACAAATATCAATGAGACAGTTTCAAAGATGATTAATAGGACACTTTCAGTAATGAAAACATTTTACATTGTTATTTTCTTAGTGGTTTTCCATAGTACAAGAAGCAGACACAGTATCTTGTCCAAATACTATTACTACAATTCTCTCTCTTCTCATAGAATAAAGTGAAAGTAGCTGTATATCTATCCTAACTATTCTGTATATACAAATACAAAATGGTTCTTCCATTATATCCCTTTCTTTTGTTTAGTCCTGTCAGAGATGTGTATTCTATTGGCATTTAAATACTATTTAAAGTGGAAGCCTGTGGGTTTTGCCCATTTAATGTGATGTTGGCTGTAGCTTTCTCATATATGGCTTTTATCAGCATCAAATGTGGAAGATCCATTTCAATTATCTGTGGGGTTTTTATCATGAAAGAGCGTTGGACTTTGCTTAAAATTCTTTCTGTATCTATTGAGATGATCATATGGTTCTTGGCTCTATTGATGTGGTCTATTATGCATTTGCATATGTGGAATCATCCCTGCATTCTTTCGGTGAATCCCACTTTCTCATGATGTATAATTTTCTTGATTTGCTACATTCTGTTTGCTAGTATTACGTTGAGGATTTTCACAACTATATTCATAGAGAGATTATCCTGTAGTTCTCTTTTTTCAAGTTGTATCTTTTTTTGTTTTGTTTTGTTTTTCAAGTTATATAGTTTTTTAGTTTGTTTGTTTATTGTTGATTTTTTTTGGAATCAGGATTGAACTCAGGCCCTTGTGCTTTCCAGAGAAGTGCTTATTCCACTGAGCCCTCTCCCCAGTCCTACAGTGTTTTTGTAGTTTTTTTGTCAATAATTTCCAGTTATATTGCAATGTGATCAGACATGATGCAACCTGAACTATTTCACTTCAAGCTCTTCTGGAATTGTTGGTTTGTATTGAGAAATCTGACATGATTCTGATGAGCTATCCTATGTCAATGATCTGTTTCTCCTCTCTAGCAGCTTTTAATGTTTATCCTTTTACTTAATTTTTGAGATTTTGATTATTATTTGTGTAGTTACAGGTTTATTGTGATTATGGCTGAGTGGAATTCAGTGTGTCAAGTTGTTTTTCCATGTTTAGAAAATTTTCTGCTATTACTTCTACAAATAGTCTTTTTTGTCATATGTGCTGTCCCTTGATGCTTCATTGATGCCTTCTATTCTTACATTATTTGCCTTGAGACGTCTTATAGCTGCTGATTTATTTCCTGGGTTTTTTTTTGTTAGTTTTAAGAGATCTTCATTTCACATTCATTAGCTGCAACATTGTCTACAGTGTCTCAACATTGTCTACAGATGTCTTATGTGTCTTTCAATGATTTTGCCAGTTTTCAGTGGAGTACTTAATTTTGTGAATATCTGTTTGAATCTACTTCATGCACTCAAATTCTTTCCTGTGTTGTTCAGTGTTTCCATCATATTTCCATTGTCCTCTACTTTTCTATGCATGCCCCCTTTAGATGTGTTGAGCAATGCTTTCACTATTGCTGTCTTTTCTTTTTGGACCTGAGAAGTCATTTCTCATTTTATTCCTTTTATACCCTTATTTCTTTATGTCAGTAGTTATAATTTCAAAGATTTCAGGTTTGTGACTTCAAAATTCTTGTATGTCTTTGTGTCATGGATTTGTTGTGGGTGGACTACAGGCTTGAGACTGCCTTTTGTTTCCACACTTTAGCATTTTTGAAGCTCCTAGACACTGTCCCACAGGCAGCCCAGAGTCTGCCAAAGTTTTTAAATGGCTGTAGGAAAGCTCTGTACCTGCTCATTCTGGGCCCACAGTTCACAGCACTCCGGTGTCCCACAGGCCACGCTGAGTCCACCTGAGTTACTAAAACTTTTACTAGGCTTCGCAATAGGGGCTAAGCAAAGTCAGAGCTTACCACAGTCTCTCAGACTGCCCAGAATCTTCCAAAGTTCTTAAATGTTGACAGGAAAGGCAACTCTACCGCCTAGCCCTCAGGATCCCTCCTCAACTCCAGAGCCAGCCCTCCTGTATCCACTGGGCCACTCAGAGCCCACCCAAATTCTTAAAACTTTGGACAGCACAAGCTGAAGCTCCTCACCTGAATGCTGGGGACTAAGGAAAGTCAAAGCTTACCAGAGTGTGGCAAAATTCTTCATTATTATTATTATTTTATTTTGAAATCAAATTCAAAAGAAAAAAATATAGCAGAAATAGAGACAAAAACATGGTAACACACAACAATGTTGCAGAGTTTCAAACTAAAAGAGCTAATTAACAATTGTTTTTACATTATCTATTTTTATCATCAAATTTGTTGAAGAGATTAACAGGTATAGTTATCCAACATTGGACAAATAATTGGATATTACAACTTGCTTTCAAGAAACTATATACTTTTTCATGTCTGTATTTTTTCTGCTGTTAAAAATTATTATAACAAGAGAAGAAGAATAATTCATATGACATTAGAAATGATACACATGTAGGAGACAGATAGATGACAGCTATTCAAACATGGTTTTTATATGACACATTGCTATTCTCAATGTAGTTGCTTAGATCAGAGATATTAGCTTATAGTTAGTCAAGTTGAAAATTCTGTACATAAAATGTTATTTTCAAAAACTGATGCAAATTATTAGTACAATCATCTCAGAGATCTTGTATATGTTCTTGCATATTTTCCCCTTTGTTTTTTCCTATCTTTTCTCATTTCTCTCCTCTTCTTTATTTTATCCTTAATATCAGTTTCTTTATATTTTACTATATCTACTTTATCTTTTATGTTTTATGTCTTCTTCCAAGTTCTTACACTAGGGAAATCATACAATGTTTACACATTTGACTCTGATTTATTACCCTTATGATTATACCCTCTAATTTTATCCACTTAACTATAAAAGCACTGAGTTGATCTTACTTTATATATTCATAATACTTCATTGTATAAAAATACCACATCTTCTTCATACATTCCTTAGATAATGGGCATTTTGGTTGTTTCAAGATTTGTGTATGAAAAATTGTGCTGCTATAAGCATAGGTGCATGTATATCACTAAGGCATGATGTCTTAGTTCTATTGGGAAAATACTCCAAAGATCAATGACTGGATCGAATGGGATTTGCAGTCCTAGTTTTTGAGGAGTCTCCATACTGATTTCTGCAGTGATTGTACCAGTCTACATTCTGAACAGTAGTGAAGAAGAGCTCCTTTTTCCACCACAGCCTCTCTAGCATTTGTTATTGATTTTCTGTGTCATAGTCATTCTTTCTGGGGAGAGATGGTACCTCAATGTTGTTTTAATTTGCATTTCTCAGGTGGCCTTTGATGTGGAGTATTTTTTCATGTATTTATTTGCCTTTTGTATTTCTTCTTCTGAGAAGGGTGCATTCATCTCAAACGCCCATTTTTTGAATGGATATTTAAATTTGGGGGCCTTAATGACTTTTAGTTCTTTACATAGTCTGGATAGAAGACTTTTGCCTGAGTCCTTATTAGTTAACCTTTTTCCAAATTAGTGGTTTGTCTTTTCACCCTTTTGTAATTTCTTTTGGCATGCAGAAATTTCTCAATAAGAGGGCCTAGTTATTAATTCTTTCAACTATGTTCAACGCATTCTTTCAATTTTTGTTCATGTAATATTCATCTGCCCCGTCTTCAAGATTTCCACCTACTTTCTCTTCCAATAGATTTAGTTTCTATTTCAATATTTGTATATTTAATCTATTTTGATGTTAGTTTAGTGCATGGTGATAGGCCTCAGTCAAGTTTTGTTATAGGAAGAGCTGCGGCACTCCTCTCTGCCTCCTCTTCTCCAGACCCAGCCCAGGCCCTCCACATGAGTGAGAACTTCAGCCATGCTTCTGGGATCCCTGAAGACCCAGCCCAAGGCCAGGCTCAGTGAATGTGTGGCAGAGCTTCTGTGCTCCTCTGGGCCCACTGGACTTCTCTGGACCCAGCCCGGGCATGCTGCTTGAGTGAGACCTACCACCTAGCCCTCAGAACCCTGCCTCAACTCCAGAGCCATCCCAAAGCCCCCCCCCCAATAAGAACTTCCACAAATCTCTCGAGACTCCCTCAGGATCCAGCCAAACTCTAAGCACTACAAGTGTTGGGGAGAGCTTCCATACTCCCCTGAACATGCTGGAACCCTTGAGACCCAGCCCAGGCCTGGCATACAGGCCTGGGGTGAAACTCTGCAGCTAAAGTCCCTGAAGAGAGAATAAGGGCCAGAGCAACCCAGCTAATACAGGAGTAGAACATCTTGTCAGAGTGGCACAACAGGTGCACTTCCAAGGGCTACTGCAGGAAGAAGCTGAGCACAGCAGCCAGACCCAACCCAGGCACAACTGGCTGAATTCAAACTTCATACTTCTGCACCCAAATTTCACTATATACTATTATAACTGCACCAAAGCTGTACACCATAAATCAGAGGACAGAGCTATACAAAATGACGAAGAAAAGGACCTAAGTGCAAACTCAAGCCCTGAGCCCATCCAGAACAAGTGTAGAAGAAAATACAAGAGAAGAAATTGAGAATCACACAGCTGAAATGTCTGAATGAATATCATGTGAACTAAAGGAACAACTGCAGAAAGGCATAGAGGAACTCAGATCAAAAATAAACATTGAAATAAAAAAAGAAATGTCTGAATTAGTAGCATTTGACTAAAGAATCAAATGCAGAAACATACAGAGGAAATCAGATCATAAATAATTTCCATAGCAAAAGAATAAATAACTACTTCTCAAGAAGACACTGATAAAAAATAACACATTAGAAAAATGATGGATTTCTTGAATGAACAATAGGGGAAACAAAGAGATCTCATGAACCAGAGGCAAAGAAATACAGAGAAACTTAAAATCTCAATCACAAGCTTGCAATACATTTTCAGTGAAAGTGAACATAGAATTTACACATCTACAAGACACCATCACAGCTACTTAAAAGGTAACAAAAGATCTCTTAGAAATAACTAGAATGCAGGAAAAAAATAATTCATCACCTGCAAGGTGATGCAAGAACAAACAATGCAAGATTAATAGGCATCAATGAGAAAGAAGGAGTCAACACAAAAGATATAAAAAGAAGAGGAACAGAAGTAATAGCAGAAAACTTCCCAAATATGAAGAAACAATATGATATTCAGGTAACCTAAGCATACAGAACCCAAAGTAACTTCAACCCAATTAAAAACTACATGAGAAATATAATAGACAAGATCCCTGAAATTCAGCACAAGAAGAATATACTGATAGCCTCTAGAGAAAAGAATGAGATCACATTTAAAGGAATAATGGCAGACTTCTCTTCATACACCATGAAAGCAAGAAGAACAAGGAGCAGAGTACTTCCAATATTCTAAGAAAACAAATTCCAACCCAGACTACTACACCCTGCAAAACTCTTTCAAGTTTAATGGAGAAGTTAAATAATTCCGTGACAAAGAAAAACTAAGGAATTTCATGATGACAAAGCAAATCCTACACAGAATACTAAAAGATGTTCCTGAGAGGGACCAAAACGATCAAAACTCCACAAACAGGAACAGTAGTAACCCAGTAAATAGGGCAAACAGCTAAGCACAGAATAAAAAGATGTAAAGAACAGAAGGTAAATAAGATGTCACTCATAAGTGAATACATCTCAGTTATGACCATCAATGTAATGTAATGTAAATGAATTCATTTCACCAATTAAAAGCAATAGACTGTCACAGTGGATTAGCAAGCAAAATGCTGTAGACAAGAAACACACTTCACACATACAAAAATCCATAGGCTGAAAGTCAAAGGATGCAGAACAATACTACACACCCCCACACCTCAGAAAAAATAGGATAGCAATCCTATTTTCAGACAGTCCAACTTCAAACCAAAAATGATCAAATGGAATAAAGAAGGCCACTATATACTGGTTAGGGGAAAAATTCAAGAGGATGAGATAACACTCTTAAATATGTGCACACCAGACATGAGAGCACCCAACTATATAAGACAATTCTTAATGGACATTAAGAATCTAATATCCAGGGGGGCAGGGAGATGGCTCAGTGTAATAAGTGCTTCCTTGGCAAGCGCAAGGGCCTGAGTTCAATCCCCGGTTCCAAAAAAAAGTAAATAAATAAACAAAGAATCTATTATCCAATGCCACAATCTTAACAAGAGACCTTCACAACTCCTTATCCCATAAGGATAGGTAGAGTAGACAAAAAATTAGTAAAGAAGTAGCACAACTGAACCACAGCCTGGAACAAATGGACTTAGTAGACATATACAGAGTGTTCCTCTCAACCACATCTGAATACAGTTTTTTTCAGGTGCATATGGGTAATATTCTAAAATAGACCACCCACCAGTCCATAGGTCATGCTTATGAATATGTGAGAAAACAAAAATTGCCCCATGCATATTATCTAATCCCAGTGCAATGAATCTGGAAATAATGACAAAAAACCCAAAAATATGTGATAAATACACGGAAATTAAAAGACATGATACACTACAAACAGTGGATCACTCTCCATAAAATCCTATCAAATAGAATACAGCAAATCATTAAGAAGATTATACACCATGACCTGGTAGGACTCGTCCAGGGATGCAAAGATGGTTTAAAATAAGAAAATCTATAAATGTAATACACTGTGTCAATACAGTGAAAACTAAACACCACATGATCATCTCAATTGAAGAAAAGGCTTTTCACAAAGTTCAACACTCATTCCTATACAAAATGCTACAGAACATGGGAGCAGATGGCCTCTATTCTAATCTGATAAGAGCCATCTATTACAACCTAATGGCTAACATAATTCTCAATGGAGAAAAACTGAAATGTTCTACTCTCAGATCTGGTACATGACAAGGATGTCCTCTATCACCACTCCTAATCAATATAGTTCTGGAATCATTAGCTAGAGCCATTAGACAAAAAAAGTGAAATAAAAGGAGAACAATAGGTAATGAAGAAGTTAAACTATCATTATTTTCAAATGACACGATACATTACTTGGAAGACCCAAACACTCTACCAAGAAGCTCTTAGAATTGATACACAAATTCAGTAGCATAGCAAGATACAAAACCAATAACTCAAAAGTCAATAGCATTTCTCTGTAGATAACAAACACACTGAGAGGGAAATTAGACAAACAGTACGTTTTATAATAAAACAGAAGAAAGTGAAATTCCTTGGAATTAATCTAACTAAAGAGGTCAAAGATCTTTTCAAGGGAAATTACAGTAACCTGAAAAAAACATCATGGAGGATTACAGAAAATGTACGTATATTCCCTGCTTCTTGATAGTAAGAATCAACATTGTGGAGATGGACATACTCCCATAATTGCTGCACAAATTTAATACAATCCCTATCAAAGTACCACGAACATACCTCCCAGACCTAGAGAAAACCTTCCTAAAATTTATTTGGAACCAGAAAAGACCTAGAATAGCAAAGGCAATTCTGGGTAACAAGTCAAAGGTGGAGGCACTTCAATTCATGACTTGAAATTATACTATAAAGCTACTGTGATAAAATCAACATGGTAGAGGAAAGAAAATAGAACTGATGAACAATGGAATATGTTAAAAGATTCAGAAACCTCTCGAAACTAACTGAGCCACATTATCTTTGACAAAGTGGCCAAACATGCTTACTGGAAGAAAGATATCCTCTTTAACAAATAGTGCTGGAAAAATTGTCTCTCTACATGCCAAAAATTAAAACTTCACCCCAGTCTATCACCATGCACTAAGCTAAAGTTAAAATGGATTAAAGATCTAAACATTAAAACTGAAACACTAAATCTCCTGTAAGAGAAAGTCTGGAAGAGTTCTTGATCAAAAATGAAATCACACAGGTAATGCTTGAAAGAATTAACAACTGGAGCCTCCTCTTATTAAGAAGTTTTTGCACTTCAAAATAAATTACTAACAAAGTGAAAAGACAACCCCCAAATTTGGAAAAACTCATGACTAAGGTGTGCTCTCTAGAATTTATAAAGAACTAAAAAACATTAAGGGGCAAAATTTAAGGATCTAATCCAGAAATGGGAATCTGAGATGTACCCATATTTATCAGAGGACAAAATTAAAGAAGGGAAAAATATATGAAAAAATGCTCCACATGCCTAGCCCTCTGTGAAATGCAAATTAAAAGAACACTGAGATAGCATCTCCCCCCAGAAAGAATGCCTATCAAAGAAATCAATCAACAACAAATATTGGAGAGGCTGTGGGGATAAAGGAACCCTTCTCCACTGATAGTGCGAATGTAGACTGGATCAACCATTATGGAAATCAGTGTGGAGACTCCTTATAAAGCTAGGACTGGAAGTCCCATTCAAACCAGCTATCCCCCTACTGGGAATTTTCCCAGAGTAACTGAAAAAGTCATATCATAGTGATATATATGTACCAATGTTTATAGAAGCACAATTTCTGATAGCCAAATCTTGGAAACAACCAAGATGCCCATCACCTGAGGCATGGATGAAAAAGACGTGGTGCTTTTATACAATGGGCTGTTACTCAACTATAAACAATGATAAACTCAAAGCCTTTACATTTATGGGTATGCCACTTGAAGATACATTTGTAAATGAAATAAACCAGACCAACATGTGTAAATATCATATAGTCTCACTAGTATAAGAACTCAAAAGCAGAAATAAAAATAGAAAGCACAATTAAAGGAAAGCAAGGTCTTGTGGATTAGAAAACGAAGTTAGGGCAAGGGGATAAGCTAGCAAACAGGACAGGAAAAAAGCCATACATTTATATACACAAGATGGTTAAGACAATGATCCTGAGAGTCTTCAGCAAGTTTTTGAAATTGTCACTCTAACTATATATGCTGATACCTGTGAAATAAGCAACTACACTGAACATAGCAATGTGTAATAGAGTCATGCTTAGCATGCCTGTCTTTCTGGACTTCTAAATATGTATTATTTGTCATGACATATCAATGATTGCCATAGTGTCTCTCAAGTAAATGTTTGTTTAAAAAATACGGCAATAAATGAAAACAAGAGACAAGAAAAAAATGTCACAGGAGTGTAGTATAGAATGCTCTATATGTTTAGATTTCTAAATTTCAGTGTAAACATGCATAACTGTTTATTCTTATTTTTTTCTTTTTTTATTCTTTGAAACTTTTTTATTTTTATTGAAGAACACATAGCACTGAGACAGTTTCAAGACAAATTAACAAGACAGATTCGACAAATCAATACATTGCAAAAAGTTTCTGTAATGTTTTGGTGTCGTACAAGGTACATACATGATATTATACCTACAGGTATTATTATGGCAGATGTCTATAATCAGTGAATGAAAAGAGTGCTGCTATACACCTGTCTTATTTTTCTACAGCTGATTTATATCACAGATCCAACAATTAACACTCTCTAAATTGTTATCTCCCCAGTGTATGTCCATAGTACTAGAAGCCAACATAATATCTTGTCCAACTACTATTAGTGCAAATCTTGCTTCTCATAGAATTATGCAGGAGCACGTCATATTTATCCTAATTGTACTCTTTCTACACACACATCATGATTCTTCCTTTGTATTCCCCTTTTTTTTGTCTAGACCTGTCAAAGATGAGCATTTCATTGTCATTAAACCAATTAATGTGCCTGAACTCCAGCTCTGTAACCATGCACTAAGCTAAAGTGAAAATGGAATAGAGATCTAAACATTAAGACAGAAACACTTAATCTCCTGGAAGAGAAAGTAGGAGGAACTCTTGAAGACATAGGGGTAGGTAAAGAGTTCATGAACAAACATATATTTGCACTGGAAACACTTGAAAGAATCAACAGTTGGGATCAACTCTGCTTCAGGAGTTTCTTTTCGTCAAAAGAAATTGTCAGCAAAGTGAACAGACAACCCACAAATTTTGAAAAAATTCTAACTAATAAGCAATCAGACAAAGGTCTGCTGTCTAGAATATATAAAGAACAAAGGTATAACAGGGCCCTCAAATTTAAAGACCCAATTCAGAAATGGGCATCTGAGATGAATACACACTTCTCAGAGGATGAAATTAAAGAAACGAATAAATATATGAAAAAATACTCCACATCGTGAGCCATCCATGAAATGCAAGTTAAAACAACACTGAGATACCATCTCACTCCAGAAAGAATGGCTATTATAAGGAAATCAACCAACAACAAATGTTGGAGAGGTTGTGAGCAAAAGGGAACACTTCTCCACTGCTGGTTGGAATGTAGACTGGTACAGTCATTGTGGAGATGAATGTGGAGACTCCTCAAAAGAGTAGAACTGGAAATCCCATTCAAGCTGGCTATCCCCCCTACTGGGAATTTTCCAAGAGGAACTGAAAACATTATATCATAGTGATATATGTGTACCTATGTTTATAGCAGCACAATTTGGGATAGCAAAATCTTGGAAACAACCAACATGTCTGTCACATGAGGAATGGTTGAAAAAGATGTGGTGTTTATATATAATGGAGTATTACTCCGCTATTAAGAATGATAAGCTTGAAGCATTTATATTGAAGTGGATGCCACTTGAACATATACTCATAAGTGAAATAAGCCAGACACACATGTGCAAATATTGTATAGTCTCCCTAGTATAAGAAGTCAAAACAATAAATACAAATAGAAATGTACAACAACTGAAGACAATTGAGTCAGATAGTTAGGGCAAACAACGGCATATGCTGCAGGGTACCAAACAGCTTTTGTCTGGATGGTTAACAACCTAAGTTCACAGATCAAAATTGGAGAAATAGAAGAGCCATAAGGCCAGCAAACATGTTGGCCCTAGCCTTTCAAGGTCAGCGAAGACTCAGGGCATAGGAGAACCTGTACTGTAACATCATGAAACTCAGTTGTGCACCAAATTTTCTGATCAAGGAGATTATGGAGCCACAGAAGAAAGAGATTCATGATGTATAGTGTGCCTGAGGAGAGTCACTTGGAGAGAAAACTTTCTCTCAGGCTATCTTTGAAATATTTTATTCATATTCTGTAGGGATTTAAAGTTTAACATACCAATACTTTATCAAAATACTTGTTCCATTTTATGTCTAAGATGTGTGATATTCTCACATGTAGTGAGGTTAAGCTCAACTGCATATTTTGTAGGGAAATAATAAGCTTCTATTCTGGAGCGTTAACAGTGTAAGTTTGCAGAACAAAAATTAGAGAAAAGTAAGGACTTCGAGGTCATCCATCCTTTGACCCTAGCTTTAGAAGGTCAGTGAAGGCTCAGGATGTAGGAGAACCTTACTGAAACAACATGTCATTCATTTGTGTCCTAAATTTTCTGGTCAATGAGATTATAGGGTCACAGAGGAAAGTGATCAATGATGTAGAGTGTGCCTAAGGACAGTCACATAGAGAGAAAATATTCTCTCAGGTTTTCAGAGAGAGCACGTTGTTGAAGCAGTGGCTGTGACTCTTCCACATGGCTGACACTGACAAAGGATCTAAAAGCTGTGGTACATGGTGTCAGGATAAATCTTGAGGGGATTTGACTGACCTTGTCAGATACAAAAGATACATTTTTTATTATATACGTCTTGCTTTATCTTGGTCATAACAATCCAGCAGAAAAGTATAAAAATGAGGTATATAAAGTAAAACCATATTAATATTCTGAGCTGTGAAAGGCTCAAGTCAACAACTTTTGACATTGCTAGTCCTTCGGATAACCCACTACAATTGTGGATTGCTGGACTTTGTTGGATTGTTTTGCTGAATTCCCAGACCTATAGTATTTAGATGACAACGGAATATCCATCTCTGACAGGACTAAACAAAAAAGGAGATACAAAGGAAGGACCACTTTGTATCTGTATATACAGGATAGGATAGATATACAACTAATTTCGCTTAATTCAATAAGAAGAAAGATTTGTACTAATAGTTTTTGGACAGGATATCCTGTTTGCATCTTGTACTATGGATAACCACTAAGAAGATAAACAATTTATAATGTATTAATTACTGAAACTGTGCTATTAATCAGTTTTGAAATTATCTCATTGCTATTTGTTTCTCAATAAAATAAAAATAAAGAAATAAAAAGTGACATGTCTTGTTATATATGTCCTGCTTTTCCTGGCCTTAACAATCCACCAGAAAAATATAAAAATGAAGTATAAATAGTAAAAAATGTTAATATATTGTGCTATAAAATGTTCAGTTCAATAACTTATGACATAATCAGTCCTACAGAAACCCATCACTATTATGGACTACTGGACTATATTGGAATATTTTGCTGAATTCACACAGCGACAATATTTAAATGACAATGGAATACCCTTCTCTGACAAAAGTAAACAAGAAAGAGTGTATACAAATGAACATTTTGTATCTTTACATTCACAATAGTATATATATATATATATATATATATATATATATATATATACATACTTTCTCTTAATTCAATGAATAGAAAGATTTGTTCAAATAGTGTTTGTGGATACGATATCATGTCTCTATCTTATACTATGAATAATCACTAGGACAATAGTATGCAATGCATTAATTATTGAAAGTGTCTTACTCATCAGTTTTGAAATTGTCTCATTACTGTTTGTTTCTCATTGAAATTATTTTTTTAATTAGTTTTTGCATGTAGAGAGCCAGTTTCTGCAACAGCATTTGTTAAACAGGCTGTCTTTTTCCAGTAAAAATATTTGTCCCCTCTCTCAAAGAAAAGATGACTCTGTGTTTTTATTTGTTTCTGCATCTTCTAACCTACTCCATTGGTCCTCTGGCCTACTTTTTGCCCATACCATGCTTATTTTATCACAGTAGCTTTGTAGTATAATTTCAAGTCAAAAATTGTAATGCCTCCTCCCTTGTCTTTGTTGCCCAGTATTGGCTTTTTTATTCTTGGTCTTTTCTGTTTCCAAATTAATTTAAGGAATAAATTCTCTAGATCTGTGAGGTATGTTGGTGGTATTTTGGTAGAGATTTCTTTAAATCTGTATGGCAATTTCGGCACTATTATCAGTTTCACAGCGTTGGTTCTCCACATCTTGGAGCAAGGAATATCTTTCCATTTTTTGAAATCATTTTGTATCTGTTTCAGATGAATGTACTTCTCATTTTATAAATCTTTTAGTTCCTTAGTTAGATTAATTCCTAAATATTTCCTTTTTGGTGATTTTTATTTTCAATGATATTGTTTTTCTAATTTCTGTCTCAGTGTGTTTATGATCTGTGTAAAGGAATGATATTGACTTGTAGTATTAACTTTGTATCTTCCTATGTTAACGAATTTGTGTATTAATTCTAGTTGCTTCTTGATCGAGTTTTTGTGTCTTCCAAATAAAGTATCATACCATCTGTAAATAATTATAGTTTAACTTCTTCTTTACCTATTCTTATTACTTTCATTTCTCTTTTCTAATGGCTCTAGCTAATGATTTCAGCACTAATATTTAATAGGAGTGGTGATAGAGCATATGATTGCATTACACATGATCTGAGAGTAAAAGATTTCAGTTTTTCCCATTTTGAATTATATTGCCTATTGGTATATCACAGATGGCTTTTATCAGATTGAGATAAAGCCCATCTATTTGAAATTTCTGTATTGCTTTGATCATGAATGAATGTTGGATTTTGTTCAAAGCCTTTTGTACCGATTGATGTGGTTTTTGGACTGGCTTTGTTGATACAGTTTACTACATTCATAGACTTGCATGTGTTCAACCAACCTTGTATCTTTGAATCCTATCTGGTCCTATAATGGTGTTTAATCTTCTAATGCTTCATTTTATTCTATTTGCTCAATTTTATTGAGGATTTTGGCATCTATGCTCTTGAGGGAGACTTGTGTCTATGTGTCCTTTTAAGTTGGATCTTTCCCTATTTCTGTTATCAGTATAATACTTTCCCCCAAGAATGATTTTGGGTGTATTGCTTCCTTTTCAATTTCTTTGCAGAGTTTGAGGAGTATTGGGATTAAATGTGATGTACATTTCTTGTAGAATTTAGCTGTAAACCCACCAGGATCTGGACTTGGAACGAATCATTTTCATTTTTGTTGGCTCATGTTTGATTATTGAGATTTCTTATATCTGTTGATTCTTTATTTTTTGGTAGAGCCTGGGATTGAACTCAGGCCCTTGTGCTTGCCAGGAAGTGTTTATTCCACTGATCCATCTCCCCAGCCCCTGTTGATTCATTTTTGTCAACTTGTACCTTTCTAGGAATCTGGCCACTTCTGCTGTGCCCTTGACTCTATGAGAGTAATGATTTTCAAAGTAGCTGTTGTTATCCCGCCCGCCCCCGCCCAGCCCTTGAGACCGGGCACAGACAGCGCGGCCGACTCCGCCGTCCTGCTCCATCCCGCCTGCCCCCGCCCAGCCCCTGAGATCGGCCAGAGACAGCGTGGCCGACTCCGCTGTCCTGCTCCATCCCGCCTGCCCCCGCCCAGCCCCTGTGACCGGGCAGAGACAGCGTGGCCGACTCCGCCGTCCTGCTCCATCCCGCCTGCCGCCGCCCAGCCCCTGAGACCGGCCAGAGACAGCACGGCCGACTCCGCCATCTTGCTCCATCCCGCCCGCACCTGCCCAGCCCCAGAGACCAGCCTGAGACAGTGGCTGACTCCAGCAGCCTCCTGGATCCCGCGCCAAGCTCTCCCAGCGAGAGCGAATTTACAGGACTCACCAGGCTTCCCAGATCAGTGAGAGGGTGGTGAGTCTGAGGGAGAGCCTTTGGCTTCTTCCCACATGCGCTACGCGGATCCCTGTCCCCAACCCCTCCAAGCCAGTGACTGGCCTGAAACCTCAGGTCCCACTCACCAACACCTCCCCGGAACCCCTGACCTAAAGCCCACTGATTGAGTGG
>PVKA01028749.1:0-29120 GCA_004027165.1 Ctenomys sociabilis
AGTTGTCTCCTGATTCCTTCTAACACAGATGACCATAAGCAAACCTTGGCACTGTGAGTGTCAGTAGCACGTTTCAAAGAACCAAAGTGTGCGCCCGACTGCATAACAAATGAACTATAATCCAGTATTATCAAAAATTTTAAAGCGAAGTTTGTGTGCTCTTTTACTTTCTGAATGGCTTTCTCCCCCCACCTCGAGGTCTTGTGCAGCTGTCAGTGTTTCTCGAAGGTTCTCCCCAGTTAATTTTGCATGGTGCTGAAATGCCGCACAGGTACTCTCACGAAGCATGTGTGTGTGGAGCGGTGGGCCTTCAGGTGTTCTCATGCAGGGACGTCTTCGTTTGGCCTGCGCTTCAGTGACTGAAATCCAGATTCAGAACCATTTCCCCCTCAGAATGTTGAGAGACCACCTGTCTCTTAACTTCTAGCTTGTTCTGATGAACCTGGTTCTCACTTCTTCAGAAATAGCACATGATTTTCTGAATGGTTTTAGGGTTTTGTTTCCTATCTTAAGATAACTCGGTGGGATGTAAGTAGCTTTAACAATTCATCTTATGAATTGAATGGAGGGCCGATGCAGTCAGACGGCTTCTGATTTTCTTTAGATCAGAAAAAATATTTATTGCTTTTAAGGATTATTTCTGCCCTAATAATTTATTCTAACACCATTATCAGTCAGGCATTGGACATCTTGATCTGTTTGCGAAGCTTTTCTCTCTGTGTGTGGTGTCCGGCTCATCGTTCAGGTTACATTGTTTCGACTTTATGATGGAGCAAAGTTGATGCACATTTGAATTTTAGTCTTTTCCAGAACGAGTGGCGCGCAGATGCCTCCTTACGAGGCTGGGCAGAGGCAGTGGGCTGCTGTTCCCAGCCGGGCACACAGTCATGAGGCAGCTCTGCCCTCCGGAGCACTGCGCTGACAAGCTGCGCTGCTTGGCGGGCGAGGGGGCTTGCGTCTCGAACACCAGCCCAAGGTCCCTGGGCTGGAGTCCTGACCCTTTCTCCATGGCACTGCTGGCAGTGGTGAGCCCCAGTGGATGACCCCAGGGGAAGGAAGCTAGTTCCCTGATGGCACCACGCACTTGACAGGGCTACTGGGACTCCAGTGCTCCTGTCTCTTACTTTGCCTTCTGGTCAACTTGTGGTGAAAAGACTCCCTCCACTGTGTGCTACCACCGTGTCATACTGTGCTATCACAGGTCCAGAGTAACGGGGCCTGGGCTGGCCAAATAGCTCGGCAGATTAAACAGCCTGCAAACAGGTGCAGGGCCGGGGATTCAAACCCCAGACCTGCCATGCCAGCCCTGCCCGGGAGCACACTGAGACGGCAATTGAGACTGGCCATGGTGGCAGTAATCCTAGTTACGACTGTAATCCTAGTTCTTGGGAGGATGTAAACAGGTGGATCACTATGAGTCTGAAATAGTATTGAGACCATGAACATCCTGTAGACCCTTCCCTAAAATACAACACAAACAAAAATCCCACAAAGTAACGGGGCCAATGCACCATGGCCTGAAAGTGCCGAAGCCATGAGCCAAAATTAAACTTTCCTCCAACTTGACTCTCTCAGGTATTTTGTCACAGTAAGAGAAAGCTGGACAGCACAGCGGATTCGGGGTACTAAATAGATCTTCAAATTAGTGATACTGCAAAAGTGGTTCTGCTGGAACATAACCCCACCATACATTGAGGAGTATCTTTTTTTTAAATCTCTGTATCTTTTTGACCTATATTCAGGGTAATTCCTCCATGGACAAAATAACAGATTTATCTTCCATTTTGCTTTTCATCCTAACTCACCAATACACTATTTCTCTCAATCACGTGTTTGATTTCTACCAGCGAGCAGTTGGCACTGTGGCACAGGTCAACCGGCTCCGTGCTGGGAGTCCTGTGGTGGTGCATGGACTACAAAGGACCAGAGCCAGCACCAAGTACAGAAGCTCTGGCTTTGAGGTCAGATTGAATGCAGTGGAAATGCTGGGCAGATCACCTCACTTTTAATTTTCCATCGGTTGCAAAATGAGGGTAAATGTCATTTACCACAAAAGTAGAACTCTGAGGGTTCAAACAAAATTAGGCATGCCATCACTTAGCCATCAATAAGCTTGGATCTTTTCTTTTGCTAAGAAGAAGAATGGTTCTGATGCTTTTATTTGCAACAAACATAGTATTTCATATTCTTAGCTTACCTTGGACACTTCTAAAAGAGGGCTTTACAATCCTCAAAATTCTCATAAACATTGTAAACAAGGTAAGTTCCCCCTGACAAATACAGAAATAAAGACCTTATTTTATGCCATTTTTGCCTACTATACAGCATTCATGCTATTGTCTCTTCTGTTTTTCTTTCTGTATTTAAGACAGGGTCTACAGGGTCTATAGGGTCTGCAGGGTCTGCAAGATATACAGGGTCTGCAGGGTCTATAGGGTCTATAGGGTCTGCAGGTTCTATGGGGTCTGCAGAGTCTGCAGGGTCTATAGGGTCTGCAGGGTCTACAGGGTCTCACTACACAGATTGGACTCGTAGTGATTCTCCTATTTACAGCCTCCAAAGAGCTGGGATTAAAGGTGTGTGCCACCATGCCCAGTCTCAATCACCATCTCAGTGTGTCCCCTGAGCAGGACCGGCATGGCACAGCCAGGAATTGAACCCTGGTCCCTGCGTCACCTAAGCAGGTGCTTTAGGTCACTGAGCTGTCAGGCTAGCCCACCATTCTCTTTTGAGGTGGCCATTTCTCAGAAACAGCAGTTTTCAGTCTCCAGCACTCACCTGACTTTGGCTCTGGCTGAGGAAGCTCTCAACAAAGCTGAAACACATTTTCCTAGCTCATATCTTCAGCTGTGACTATTTTATTACTGCTCTACTTCAAGAGAATCATGGCCCAAACTACAATTTAAAAAACACGAGGCCCCTGTGTGAAATGGAATAGCCAAATTTGGTTGCCTGAAGCAGAAAGCACACATCTTTATGCATTTACACTACATCAGAGTTGTTACCATGTAATGGCTGGTTACTTACATGGGCATGATCCACAATGGGAGTATTTTACAGATGGTATTCATTCATTCATTCATCTATCCATCCATCCCCTCCATCTATCCATTCATCCAATACATACTGAGAATGAAACACCAAGCAGAAATTTTGAAAATCACAGACAGGGAGCAAAACAGAGCCCTTGCACCCAAGGAACGCATCCTGGGACCGCAGACAGACTTTGAAGCACACCATGACAGTGCACTGTCTTCTTTGCTTCTTTCTCTGCATAAGCACTTGTCGAACTAATCAATGATTCACCGCATGAGTTGGGTAACAAGGAACGACACCGGCAGACACAAGACTGCAGCCCAGCTTTTGCAGGCCCCAACCCCTCTGCACCCTGTCTCTAGGCGGCACCCCCTTCACCCCACAGCCCTGGAGGCGAACAGGCCCTCAGCCTTGGCTTCTCCCACTCCCTGTCCTCTACTCCTCCCCAGCCCAACCTATCTTCTTTCAATGTTTACTTAAGATTTCACTGACCTCCTTCTCCATGATCATTGTTATTTCAAAGGACTAAATGACTAACAGGCCTGGAGTGATTGCCTCATGGCTTTTAGAGCAAAATCAAAGGTCCTCATATGCTGCACAGCTGCAGACTTTGGCCGACATCTGTCCCCCTTGCTGCCCGAGTCCCCACTGCCAGCCACCTCAGGAAGTTGAACATGCCCTTCTCTCCTAGTGGGATGCTTTTCTCCACAGTTCTCACCCAGATAACTCCCCATGGTAGCCTGAAAAAGCTTTAAAGCCTTCCCTGACTCCGCCATCTAAACCAGATCCCTGATTACCTGCTCTGTAGCATGCCGTCCTTTCCCTCAAAGTACTCGTAACACTTTGTACTTACATTTTGTTTGTTTATTTGACAAATGACTCTCTCTCTCTCTCTAGGCAGGAAACTCCATTTAAGAGAGTATAGTGCTGGATTTGTACTCTACGCCCAGCACAGTGAGCACAGTGCCTGCCATTGCATTCTTCTAAGACCAAAGCAATTTCAAGTGAGCTCCAGTGTAGATACAGGGAAGCATTCCTGGTACAGCTTTAGAAGTTCATATTTCAGATGCAAAATTTAAATATTCCACTCTGATCACCAGCAAAAAAAATGGTCATGTTGCCCAAAGAATGTTCAAAGTACTTCTAAGACAAACATCTGATTTGGTCTGACAGAACTTTTCATAATTCAGCCTTTCTCCTTCCCCACTGAAGTTCAATTTCTTTGTGACATGGAGCGGTCGTACAGAAACAGACAGGCTGTTCCAGAGTGGTGACCAGAATCATTGTTAATTCAATTCACTCATTCATAAGATACAAAAAACCTTAAAGGAAAAATATTCAACTACCACCTTAGAAATTTCTAGTTTCATGATACTTATTAAGAAATATGTATCTATTCTAAGTAGCTGATTTCTTATGTAGAAATCTTAGTCATTAAACATTTTGATATCTTGTTTTTGAATGGTTAGTTAAGATGCTCAGAATGCAAGATTCTCAAAACAGCAGATTTCTCAGGCTGTACAGCATGGCTCAAGTTTAAAGACGTCAAATCTGGTTAACAGCACTGTCCTGAGTCAAGAAGCTGTGACCATCCACAGGCACCACAAACATTTATTCTACCTAGTAAGTGTCATGGAAAGGGACCCAGCACGGTGGGAGGACACTTCCCACCCTTGCAGCTGGTCTGGTCTTCCACACCAGTCCAGGGTACCCTGAAATCCAGGCCTGGGGCACAGACAGTCTCTGAGGCACTCCCTCTGGTGCAGCCAGCAGATATTTTATTATATTCAATATATTTCATTATATTAATAATTGGCTGCGCAACTTCAAAAAGCCCAATTATCTTACATCCAAGGAACTGACTTAAACGAGTGTTAGATAAACTCATACCGCTTTGACATTAAAACAGATTCGCTCTATTAATCCCTCTATCTTGGAGGCTCTGATTCCCCCAGTGACACCTCCCGCGTCACACTCCGGTAGCACCTGCGTTGGTCTCTGGCATGAATCATCTCAGAATCAGTGTTGGTACACTCACTCACCTGAGGGACCTCACTGCGACAAGAAGAAGACAGGAATATCTACCTGATGGTTTCCTGTCATCGATGCCAGTAGTTTAGCATTTGTGTTGCTTTACTAGGATGTACCTTAGAAATAACACAGGGGAAGAACTAGAAAAGTCCCAGGGCACGAGTGTAGGCCGAGGTCCTTTCCTCTTGCCAAGGCCAACATAGGAGTTAAGGTGGTTACTTGATAAAGTAAGGACTGCTCATGAAATATCCAGGCGCACTCTTTGCTTACAGCTCGCCTCACTTTGTTCTGAGAAGACCCGGATTCTCCAGTCATCTTCAACGCAAATTCTGAATAAACTTCCGTTCTCACCCACAGCTCGGCGTGCACGATGCGCAGCGGGGCGCGGCCGGGCGCGGCAGCGCGAGGCTGCCAGGGACAGCCCCGTCGCTGAGGGTCTCCATGCGCGAGGCTGATGGCCGCCCCTGAATTGTGGGTGCTGTGGATTCTACAGTGTCTCCATTCTGCACTACAGCCTCGGGGCTGGCCCCGAGGTATTTGTTGTTTATTCTCTTGAAACTAAGCTTTTGGTATAGCTCTTATAGCAATTCATATATTTTAAATCACTTCTATAATCATTTATTATACAACATGCTTAAGGAAGCTGGTGTTTAGTTATCAAAAACTTGTTTCTTAGAGTTTTAATATTGCTGATACACCCCTTGAAAGTATAAATATAAATACTATCAACAAAAGTCCCAGGACATTATCTAAATATATAATGGGGGTCCAGTGATACAGCTCAGTGCAACCTGGCTAGCACAAGGTCCTGAGTTCAATTCCTGGTACCAAATAATAATAATAATAATAATAATAATAATAATAATTAGTATTATTATTAGTTGAAGTAGTTAAATAGGAACTGGAGGACCTCGAACTATAAAATAAAGATTTTTTAAATAAAGCACACCTTAATTGATTTACTTTGTCAAAATAGAATTTCTTTGAAGTCCAATGTGCACAGATATGATATATTACTTCAGTTCAAATATTTTCCCACTGATTAGGAAACTTTCAGCTTTGCTGTAATTCAAGCTTAAGATTTTTAAAATCTTTTATTTTTTTAACACAGGCTCTTGCTATGCAGCTCCCTTGGATGCATAGTGAGCCTCCTGTCTCAGAGCCCCCAGCACTGGGATTATAGCTGAGCACCATCAGCCCAGTTCTGACCTCACACAGTGCGTCTGGGGCTCCGGGCCCGCAGTGTCACGGGACTGGGAATCGAGCCTGGGTCCTTTCACTTGCTGGGCAGGTGTCAGACTGTCGAGCTGTCTCCTAGCTCCTGTAATGGAGGCTTTCAAGAGCTCATCACCATATATTCCATGACATGTTGAAAGTTTAAAGTTACTCAAATCTTCTGGGAATTCTCCGGTCTGATTAATAAATTTTAAAAATAATTTTATTGAGAAAGAAATAACAATGAGATAGTTTCAAAACAGGTTAGTAGGGCAGTTGCAATAATTAATACATTGCATATTGTTGTCTTTGTAGTAGTTATTCATAGTACAAGATGCAGACATGATATCCTATCCAAACACTATTAATTCAAAACTTCTCATTGAACTAAGAGAAAGTAGCTGTATATCTATGCTATTTTGCATATACAGATATATATTTTTTTTTTCACTACAAAATGGCCCTTCATTTATATCCCCCTTTTTGTTGACGTTTCTTAGAGATGGATTTGAAGACAACAGCTCTATTCTAAATGACTGATTCCAACCTCCGAAAGCTATGCTTGCATACCTTGAGTAATTTACTTTGTTCTAATAATGTTGCTCTAAAAGTGCTCCTTTAACATGGTCAAATTAAGAAGAAAAGCCATGACTCTCCTTTTCCGTAGCACGGATGTAGCACAGCCCCTCAGCCATTCACATTTGCATGTGATATTTTTCTTTGATTAATTTGATTTATTTTTCTGTGCACTGTTTATTTGTTTTCAGGACACAGAAGCATCTTAATGATGTCACATGACGACCACGCGTTCGCCACCTTACACTTCCTCCTGGAGCCGGGCACATCGGTTCTCCACCACATGTAGTGAGCGGAAGACGGCATGGGCACTTGCTCCCTGCAGTGTTTTCTTTCCTCCTTTCCTTGTGGCCCACTGTCCTGATTTTAGGCCCAAACCTCAAATTACCAGTGAAAGAAAACTCCAATCAGGATCTGGGTAAATAATTTCAATACTTGGCATTATGCTAAGTTAATCTTTTCCAAAATGAGAAAACATTTTTACCTAAATGGTATCTTTGAACATTTTGATTTTTAATGAACAAACAATCAGCACAATAAAAAGAAGAATGAAAACACTATTGTAACCCTGGAAATATTAGGTGGAAATAGGTGTACCTTAATGATTTATCCAGGCCTGCGTCGTCTTTCCTGACTTGTTTGGAATGGCAAACCCTGTCACAGAGTTGACTTTTTTGAAATTTTGGAGATCTAGACAGTGACTTAAAGACCAGTGGGAGTGAATGTGACAAGCCAATCAACATTATCACCTGGCCCCAACACCTCCCTCTGTCCAGCTTGCGTCAGCTTTTTTTTTTTTTTTAAAAAAAAGAGAGTGGCTAACTCGGTTTGCTGTTGTACATTGGGGTTAAACATCGGCCGTTACACCAATTTCTATTTGCTTTTAGAATTTTGGCTGTTATACCACAAAACACTCTCTGAAAGTTTTACATTGGTGTCTTTCCCACCAAGCTCCTGCAGCTTGGTTGAGGAGCAGCTCTGGAGCAGTGAGTCTTTATTGAAGTCAAAATAAAAGTTACTTGGAAGGAAGTCAAGCTATAATAGTTATGGGACCGGGTTGTTTAAGTAAGTATTGTAATCAGAATACATGGAAAATATTGATTGTCCTATGGAACAGTTACTTCCTACTGTATTGTTGACCCGATGCAAGGAATTTTAACAGAATGACAGCCATTTCCAAGTGGCATCAATTTATCCAAGGTGTGGGGCAGCTGAGAATCACAGGCTGCCCACAGTTGCCGCTGGCACTCTGAAGCAGGCTTCGAGGCGCACAAAGGCTACTGGACGTTTTGGAAAGAGTTTAGGAGTGGACATATTTTTTTTTCCCTTGCAAAAGCTGACTCAGCTTTCCATGTAGCAAAAGAGGAGTTAAAAATGTATTGGCAAGTGATTCGTTCTGCTATGAAAATTTAGCAACCAGACATTATTCTGAAAGCGAGAATACACATATGGGCTAGAAGTCAGTCTAGAACGAAGGTCTCCTTGCCTCTCAAGCACTATGACAGGACGTGACGGCCAATCGGACGCACTGCTCGGTGATACCAATTGGGCCAGTTCTTATTTCCATTTAAAAAAATAAACATTACTCTTCGATTAAGAAATTTTTAAGTTGATGCAACACATTAAACATTAAACAAATGTCTGCGTGCCCATTTCTCTTTCCTTCAGACGTACCCAGTGCTAACTTCAGTGCAGTGCACTCACTCTTATTTTTCTTTTTGTGTGTTCAGCCCTCTTTAGAGTTTGTAGATGAGAATCCTCACGGTCTATGGGGAAGTGATGGCAGCAAATTACTACTTTTAATTTCAGGGATTTCAAAAACATATTCCTTTTCAAATTACTGTTCCCAACATTTGAGATTCCGTTCTCTGTGCAGCTTGTAGATGAGCATGGGACCCGGCAGAGACCCGCAATGGTCACTAGAAAATTAAATGCTTCTGTTGTTCTAAAATTCCCTGTTATAGTGGGTTTGCTGAGCAAAAATGAATGCACTCCAATATGTGAAATTTTGTATTCTGGTGCTTTCATATTAAAAGCATGGAGATAAATGTGTAAATGGTCAGATAATTTTTCTACTTTGCCTAAAACTTTGAGCCTCAGTTGCCTTGTATTTCTGATCTTTGAGTATGACAAATAATTGTAGCAAATTATCATTGCAGATTAAAATTAAGTACTCACACAAGAGACTTCTGTAGGACCTTATGTTTCTTTGAACCTATTTTACATAAGCACAATTCTTACCACGAAATCTTTTAGCATTGACTTTAAAAACAAACATACACATCTGAAGTCTACTTTGGAAAAATTAAATAAATTCAAATAATTAATGTACTGTTTTGTTTTTAGACGGTTTTTGCACCCAGATCACTGGAAATACTTAGACATGGCCAAAACTAATGAAGAAATGTATGGTCTAGTCTTGACAAACCTCAGAGTAACTTTCCTTTATAAGGCAAACAGAGACTTAAATGAATAATTTAAGTCCTGAACATTTCAAAACGACCTATCAGTGTAAATTTACATATATTGAGTAGTATCTGTTCTTTTCATTTTTAAATGTAGTATACTCAGTCAGGCTCTACCTCGACTCAAAAACTAATAGACTAAATACTTACAATGTTTAGAGAATGAACAAAATGAAAAGCATTTAGGTAGCGAATAATGAAGGCACTCCGGGCAACGTGATAACGAACACCTCCACTGATTGTTCGTGAAAAGTTCCAGTAGCTGCCACCGCCACGGGCGCCGGACTCGGCCTGCGCACGTGGAGGGGTGAGGGCGGAGGAGGACAGTGTGTCTGCTCCAGAGCAAACTTGGCTTCCAGGCTGCAAAATAAACGTGGTGCAAGTGCACAGCTGTAGGCCTCCAGCAGGCGAAGCACCCTGAGAGGCTGGGCTCATCAAGAAGGCAAGAGCGAGTTTACGGGCCAGGAGCGCAGCTTTGGGAGTCCACACGAGAGTCCAGCAGGCAGAGAAGAAAGGGAAAGGCATCCTGCACAGGAAAGGCAGAGCCCTAACGGCACATCCTGACGAGAAGGAAGTCACCCTGGCCGCAGCCGAAGCTTTCTGAAGGGAAACTGAGGCATGCAACGGACAACCACATCGTAACGGCGCGAAGATTCAGGGCCTCCAAAGTTTCAGTGATGAGGAGTCTCCGAAAGCTTCCAAGAAGATAAAACCCTGGAGGAGGGAGGCAGGGGATAAGGGGGGGGGGCTGGAGGAGGCGCAGACAAAAGGCGGAGAGGAAGCCTCCCCGCGGAGGGATCCTGGCGGTTGCATTTGACTGTCTAACAATGATGGTAGAAGAAAAGGCAGAGAATTTAAACTAAGGCCCACAAGAATCTGATTCTCCTTGTATTGGTGTTTCTTGTTATTACTTTCACTAACTCACAGTACATCCTATAGATGTTATGTGATCATTTTTATAGGAACAAAAACCTTGTAATAAAATACTTGTCTTCCTGCACATGGAGGAGAGCAGCCTATCCAGTGATAACCATCCATTTCAGCATCGTCCCATCAACCTCTGGCTACTGTCCTCAAATAGTACAAGGAAAGTATGAAAACGTCCACCACGTACTTCCAGTGACGGACCTGAAGTACAAAACTGCAGTCTCAAAAGAAAGTGATTTAGGGTATACACACTCAGAATTTTAACACGTGTATTTAAAATGACTGATCAGCCTGCTTAAAATTTCTACCTACAACGATGTCCTCAAAGAGGAAGCCGCAGTTACATCCAGCTAAAATTAATAAACACGTTCAAAACAGCTTTAGTCAGCCACGAGGCACTGTGCAATGGCCTGAGAAAGATGGCCCTCCCTTCTCCTCTTGGCTGTATCCTGATGCCTCATTGTGGTCGCTGGACAAAATGGTACTCAGAAAGTACATCTGCTGGCAGCCAAAGTGAAAGAAGACGTTAGGAAACAGCATCGACGAAGAAAATATTTAATTTTCAATAATTTGGGCTGCCTTTGCTTTTGTGCTTACTGAATTCTCCTTTATTTACCGTTTTCTTGCTTCTATTGCTTTTAAGCTCTTCTCTGCTGTATTTATGATCCCTTATTCTTTCTTAACTCACGTTTAGTCCTTAGATTCATAACTTCAACAGCCAGTAAAGTAAAATGGAAACCCAGTAAAGTAAATACGCACACATGAAGATTTACTTGGCAAACTTAAACTACTTCAAATAAGTAAGGCACTAGCTTGTTAGACTTCCCCCGCCCTTCGGACCTCTTGTCCCAAGAACTCAGGTCTGTTCATATCTTACAACTGATATATAAGCTCTCAAATATGGGCAGCATTTAACATTAATCCAATTATTTTTACAGCATTAGAAATAAATACCTAGCTCACTTACCAAATTTTTCCTAAAATAGTAAAGACATCAGTAGAACTATAATTAGATTTTGCCTTAATAACATTTCAATTACTTTTTAAGACATAGGATTTACACTGTGGCTTCTGGTTTCAAAGCTCAGAGTAATAAAAAGATGTTTTGAATTTTATATTACAGCTTTGCCACTTTAGATTTTCCATTTTGTCACTTTTTTCTTTTAAAGGGAGAAAAAGCAACACAGGATTTCGAAACAAAATGATAGGAAACGAACAGTGGTTATTATATTGCACATGGCTGCCTTCAAAGTAGTTGCTTAGTTAGCAGATACAGGCATGAAAAATTGACCAAACGATATAAGTACTAATTGCTCCTTTTAATGTATTAATAAACATTAGTGCTGCTATTGCCTTAGCTATCATATATATTTTCCCCCTTTCTTCTTTTCTCCTCTCTCCCATCCCAGTTCTTTCTTTTTGAGCAGTTTGTTTTCATCCACTGTAATTCCTGTACATTTGGCATCTTATTTACTTTTTCAGTCTCCCACACTAGGTAGATGATAGGGTGTTTACACACTTGGGTCTGATTTATTTCATTTATAGGTATGGTCTCTACTTGCACCCATTTACCAAAAAAAGCCTCACGCTTATCCTTCTTTATGGCTGAGTAGTACTCCATTGTACGGACATACCACATCTTTCCTATCCATTCTTCAGCTGGTGGGCATCTGCTCTGCTTCCAAGACTGTACAGCTGTAAGCCTGGGTGCACACATCTTGCAGCGGTATGAAGTCTTCAGCTCTTCTAGGAGAATCCCAAGGAGGAGAATAGCTGGGTCAAAGGGGACCTTTACATTGATTTTTGAAGCAAAGAAGAATAAAGGAATTCACAGGGAAATACTCTTTGGCTGCTCCAGTAGCAGAGTCCCACCTTATCCCAAGGTGAGGTGGGGACTTACACACCCATGCGCTGTACTCTGCACCGCTTCTGGGAGCTGGAAGCCCAGGAGTACTGTGGGAATCTTTTTTCATCATCCTGCAATTATTAAACTTCAATTTACAGGATAATAAACAAGGAATAAAAGAAGATAAAATAAAAAATTACCCCTCTCAAAAGAGCCACCTGTCACACTCAAGACAGTGAGGTCAAGTGTCCGAATCTTCTAGGTCCCTGCTACCAGAGCCACCTGTCACACTCAAGACAGTGAGGTCAAGTGTCCGAATCTTCTAGGTCCCTGCTACCAGAGCCTTTCAGGTGGCCATGGAAGCTCAAGTCACTTGCGTGTTTTTATTTTTTGAGGCAACAAAAATATTTCAATTTTTTAAAAATTAAAGTAGGATTCCTACACTTTCTTAAATGTCAAGTGCTTCCAGTTAGCAGGTAGGGTTTTGGCGCTTCATCTAAACTGTGGTCACCCATGCTGCATGAACTGCACTCTTCGTCCCGACTTTGGAGGACATGGACACCTTCCCTCTGAGCCGCCCAGACCACCCCTGCAGCTGTACACGGGGACACTCTGGAACGCTTGAAGAGTCAACGACTTTGCAGAATGAGCAGAAAGGCTTGGTGCAGCTCAGCAAATTTCCTGACTTAGCCACAGATTAAATAGAAGGTTGCAGTTAACATCGACTGATGGAAAGAAGAAGGAGGAAGGAGGGAAGAAGAAAAGGAGGAGAAGGAGAAGGTAGAAGAAGAGGAGGAGAAGGAGAAGGTAGAGGAAGAGGAGGGAGGAGAGCAGGGAGAGAAGAAGAGGAGAACAAAGATGGAGAAGAGGAGGAGAAGGGAGAGGAGGAGGGAGGAAAGCAGGGAGAAGAGGCGGGAGGGGAGGAGGGAGGAGCAGGGAGAAGAGGAGGGAGAGGAAGAGAAGGGAGAGGAGGAGGGAGAGCAGGGAGGAGAGGAGGAACAGGTAACAGCTCAGGATGCTGATGGTATTTCATCTCTGTCTTTATTTGTTCTTTGAAACAGGTCTTTCTGGTCCATTTCATTTTTTGATACTGTATTAAAGCTTTTAAAAAAAATATATTTAGTACAGGGTTTACAAGATCTCACTACGTAGATCAGACTTGCACTGATTCTCCTGTTTTCTGCTCTCAGGAGCTGGCACTACAGGCGCACGCTACAAGGCCCAGTCTCAATTGCCGGCTCAGCGTGCCCCCGGGAGGGGTCCAGCAAGGCTTGTGTGCCGGGGATCGAACCCCAGCCCCCACACTCTGCCTAAGCCGGCGCTTTAGTCTACTGAGCTATGTGGCCGGCCCTGATCCTACATTAAAGTGATGAGAGAAAAAAGCACCACAAGTTCATTGGAGGCGCTACTGTCATGATAACACATGGGTGACAGCTTAATGAACAGACGGAAATTCTAAGCGCTAAGTTAGAGGCCTTAAACGCTTGCTTTAAAGAGTGATTCCCAGCCTTCGGAACGCCCACAGGTGGAAGCTGCACAGCTGAGCGATGTATGAATTGCCGATCACTGTAGCAACACTTCCTAAAAATGTAAGTCACCTTATCAATTCCAGTTCTCCGTATTGAATATAATACTAATACAGCGCTGGGTTGGGTCAGCTACCTCCCTAATAAAGCAATTGGTAGTTTTAAAATGACATATTTTGTCTTTTTTTTTTTTTTTTTTTTTTTTTTTTTTTTTTTTGTGGCTGGGGATTGAACTCAGGACCCTGTGTTCACCAGGCAAGCACTTATTCTACTGAGCTATCTCCCCAGCCCTAAAATGACACTTTTGATGAGTTAGTGTACATTAATTCCTGTTGTTCTCTGCATAAACCCTCATCTTTTTCCTTCAAAAAAAACTTTCCTGCTAAAGGCTGGCCAAATAGCTCAGCGGATTAAAGCACCTGCAAGTAGGCGAAGGGACTGGGGGTTCTATCCCCAGGAGCATGCTGAGATGGTAATGAGACTGGGTGCAGTGGCACACACCCGTGATCCCAGCTCTTGGGAGGCTGTAAACAGGTGGAACACTATTCTCTCCAGAATGTTGACATAAGAAGTACGAACTCACTAGAGAGAATCCTTCAAAGGTAATGAACAGTATCATTCATATTTCTCCTACTTCACTTTTTGGTGGATGGCAGGATTTTGGTGGACTCGATGTCTTTTCCTGAGAGGAGAGGATGAGTGGCTAAGGAGAGCCACTTGTGAAAGGGTGAAGAGTGCATAGCTTCGGGCAAGAGCCCACCCACCTTTAGGGGTCGCTGCCCTCTTGCAATGGGAGGCTGCTGGAGGGAGCTCCTCCCCGTGCTGACTCCACCCAGCATCCGGGTAGGCTGCGGCGCAGTCTGAGCCCTCCATGGCCACGCTGCCAAGCAACGCGCTCAGTGTGGGCTGCAGGAGTTGGCCGTGCCATCCAGGGTAACATGTACTAGCTTGTTGTGCTTATTGGTTGCCTTAATGAAGAATTATAATTCCTGGAGGGCTGGGTATAAAATTGGTAACACTAGTCTTTTTTTAAATACAGGAAAGCTGATTCAGAAAAAAACCAAATGTCTTAGCATAATTCAGTGGGACAACAGCAGATGGGAGACATTCGGGCACACGATATATTTAGGCTCAGGAATGAATTCCAAGTATGTCTAGACAGCCAATTTAGGTTAGTTAAAAACCTAAAAACAATCTGTTCTGCTTATTTACCTTGATGAGTATTAGACCGTGTGTGGCCCATAGAAGTACTGCATAAATGTTAACTGAAAGCCCTTATTAAAGGTTTACACTGAGCCAATCTGAGCACCCAAAACCTTTCTTTAGATTGTTTTCATGAATTTTCAATAAACGGCCTGGTCTTGATCAGCCTTTTGATGGGTCCCGCCCTGCACTGCCGGAGGCCATCGGGACGGGGCAAGAGTGCCCACGCCACCCTGGGCCCCACTCGGTGCTTCACAGATAGCAGCCTCCTGGAACACGAGGCAATAATCACAAGTCATGTGTACAAAGACCAATAAAGATAAAGGGAAGTCACAGGTCGCAGAAGGCAACAGTCAGAGTCTAACGATAATGCAATTCCTAGGTTGTTTTAAAATTTGTACAGAAAATATGTAAAAACATGCAAGAGAAAATATCTGAAATAATGTATAACAAAATACTAACAGTAGTTACTTTCAGGGTATGGAGGTGTAGACCATTTTTGTTTCCTCTATATTTGCTGGCTAACTTAAACATTACGGATTATTTTTGTTTCAAAAGGACAATATTGATCACCTGAATTAAAAGTAGCAGAAACAGAGTTCCTCTCACATTTTTTGACAACTGTTAATACCAGCTATCAGTCACTAATGAAACCTCTAACTTTTTGTCAGAACTTTGCTCAACCAGTGAACAAGTTCCTGACAAAAACCTTTGATTATGAATGGGCACTTACGAAATATTTGGAACTTAGATAAACTTACATGTTTCAAATCTTCTTTTCTGAAAGGATGGATTGTTTTTCCCCATTTACAGGAAATATATTGGCAAGAATGATCATTTGCAATGATATTTCTCAAAATATCATTGAGAAAAATGGAAATAAATATTTTTCATAATGCTGTTAAGCAATCAGTTTCCACTATGTTGTAAGGAGGGAACACTCTCCCTTATTCATCCAATAAATATGCATGCCAGGGTCTAAAGCAGAAAAGATGATAAAACCCACCCCAGTACCACAGTCAACACCTTGTCTCTCAAGAGAACCATAGTTCAAATAGGTCATGATGATGTAACGCAGTACATGAAATGCCCATAGGATCTGTGGGGCAGGAGGACAGTGGCACTTCATTTGGTTTGAAATGAGTGGGGAAATCTTTCCGGGGGTGAAAGCCGGCTTTCAGTGTCAGAGTGAGTAGGAGTTGGCCCAAGAAAGGGGTGGGGGGCAGTCAGCTGGCAGAGAGGACGAAAGCCGCGCCCAGCAGCCAGAGCTGTTCTTGGTCTCTAGATGGTCCTGAAAGGTGAGTAGAGGGGGCCACCAGAAGGCCCACAGTGGTCACTGGACACCATATCCTTTCTTTTATTCAAACGAAATGAATTTCAAAGCCACAATCAAGCATAGCATTGCCATATAAAGCTCAAGATTTCAGATATTTCAAAACAGTAGGCTTGGTGAGAAATTGGGATGTTAAAGTTTACTGTAAATAGCCAGCACTGCTCGCAAAGCATGATTTAGTTCTTCCCTGCTGGATGTCCTCGGAAAGAATGCAGAGAGGCTTGGGCCTCTCCGTGTTCAGAGCATCAGAGTCACTGTACTATCAGTTTGGCTAAGAATGGAAAAGTTTAGGTTCATAAGATGCTATGGGCAAATCTACAGTAAGATAGCGATGCAGTCAGTACACTGACCCTACCAAACACATCTCAGCCTCACCTTAAACACACTCAGAACACTTGCTTTAACCTACAGTGAGGAGCTAAGATAGAGGGCTGGACCACACCCAAAATGCACAGGGGTTGCATTGCTAAATCACTTAGCACTGCTAAATCTGTGAAAAACTATGATTTTCAGATATAGTCAGAAAAATGCCTATCAATGCCTATGTTTACAGTTCAAACCCTATGTGTACTATGTCTCCCAACAATTATGTAATTTAGTAAAGCACTGTATTAATAAAGCCTCAGAAGGTGCAGGGAATTTAGGTTTTAAGAACAAAACCAAGAACACTGCAGCGAACTCCATGTAGCGCAACAGCTGGTTAGGATACAGGAATGCTGGTGTACCTGAAGGAGATGGAGAATATTTACTGCTTTCATGAAATCGTGGGGGTTTCTCTAAACAATTCTTTGTTAATTTCTAGTGGAAAATCCACAGTTGACTGAGGCTGTGAATTCTGAACCTCAGCTTTTCAGGATCTATTGTATTGCTAGCTGAGGAAGAGATTAAAATTCAAAATGAAAGTCTGGTTTCCTTTCAGTGGCCATAACTTTTACAGCATCATAATGTATTTATAAAGTAAGATACCACGAGCTAATTACTAGTCTTACAGAAAGTGAATGGATAACTGTAGAAATAATGACTTTATTATTTCTTAGATATTTGAAGCTTTTAAGAATCTAAAATTCAACAAATTTAAATTTTTCCTAATTATTTGAAAATTCACCTAAGACTGATACTTAAGAAATTATATAAAAATTATTTAGTAACATCAGTACCTTATCTTGTAAGTGTCTATAGGTGTGTGATAGCAGGTGGACTAATATATATATATACTTGTTTACGATGGGGTGATCTGATTTTTCTTACATGTGTAGAAAAAAAATCACAGTGATGCAAATAGTTTAATTTGTGCCTTTTCCCTTTCAAAAGCTGATGACATTTCCTTTGAAGTTCTCTTTAAACTTTATTATTTTAAATCTTTTGTTTATTTGGTACAGGGTGTTGCTACGCAGCTTGGACTCATAGTGATTCTGTCTCAGCCCCCCGCCCCCCCGCATTGGGATTACAGGTGGGCCCTGCCACATCCAGTTTCCGTGGATGGCATACAGTACTGGGAGTTGAACCTGTGTCCTCGCGCTTGCCAGGCAGGTGCTTAGACAGCTGAGCTATTTCCCCAGCCCTCCTTGGACTTTCAGACTGAGCGTTTCCTGCACAAGCCCGAGTTGCATGCTGCGCTGCTTTCGTCTTTCTGCACTCAGCCTTCTCAGCTCCGGGCAAGCTCGGGACTCACCAAGGAGCAGAGTGATCGGCACGTCTGTCATGGCTGCACCTACATGTCCCCATCACAGCTGCACGCAGTCGTGGGCGGGCTTTTTCAAAGGCGGCTGCATCTAGAGTTGTGACTGATTCAGATGAAGGGTGGGAACTGCTGACACTGATGGGTTTGACACATCCTAGTCCTGGTAGTCTGACACAATAGGAGGACAGAAAGGGGCTCGTCCTGTCCCTTGATTGCCTGCTTTGCTACTTTTTGTACACTGAACTGTCGTCTCCCCTCTGCCATGCCATCCCCCTTGGAGCCAGCTGGTTGTGGGCTGAAACTTCTACAGTCCGTGAGCTCAGGAAGCCTTTAACTTTTAGACTGTGGGTGTCAGACATTTGTCTCAGCCAGGAGAGAAGAAGAACCAGGACAGTGACCTTCTCTTCTAGTGCTGACACTCGGCCCTGGATTTGGATTTAACTCTTAAGACCCAGGTTCAAAGTCAGATTCTGCCAATCACTGGCTATCAGAATCAGGAAACCTTCAGAATAAACCTTTATTTATTCACTTATAAAATAGTATCTAATTGCTATGGCGTGACAAGACCACCAAGTGTAGAAAATAAAATTCACACTGCAGACCTACTGTGTGCTGAGCTCACAATAAGTTAAAACAATGGGCTTTGATAGCCCTGCGATCTGCTATATCTGTAACTGCATTTCAAACTAATCCAATGGTTTACTTCTTCTGATGCTCATTTTTTTCCACTTTTGGATTAAAAACTCAGCAGTGTATAAAAGTGGCACCTATACTTATAATAGTGGTCACAGAATGGCGTGGTGGTTCACAAGAAATATGTTGGATATGAAATCCCATGTTTCCACAAAACCCCACTTCTAAGCATTTCGATTTCGCTCTGCTCATCAAAACAGCCACCAAACGTCAGTGACGAATGAAGGCCCAAGCTGGGCTTTCCCCTCCTGCGCGCTCCTCCTCAGTCAGTCATTCCACCACTCAGTGAGTCAGTGAGTCGGTGAGTGGCACTGCACATCCATGGCGCGTCAGCGTGGCCGTGTCCTTGGGCTTGCTTCCTGCTTCTTGCCATTTGTCTGTGTTCTATTCATACTGAGCAGGTGTGGAGCTTTGCAACTGAGCTGATACGCACAAGAATTCTGTCAGGATAAATATATTCTGTTTTACGCCATGTATTACATATATGACGAGATCTATGCAAGGCATGATAAAAATAAGGTACATGCTTGATTAATAATAAAAGGCACATCTCCACTGATTCCTCACAAAGTCCTCCCCCTTGCTCCTGACACTCTTGTCCTGGCCTTCTCGCGACCTTCCAAAGTGGCTGTGGAAGTCCTCTTTCGGGAAGGTCTTCGCAAGGTGTGATGCCACGGAAGTCACGAGGTGGCTGCGGCTGCCAAGGACCGGCTGCCCGGGAGGCAGCAGCACGCAGGCCTCAGGCTGGGCCTCGCCTCCTTCGTCACTGCACCGGCTCTGTGCCCCGCCTGGCTCCTCCCCAAAGTCAAAGTGTCCACGAAAGATAAATATTTTGAATTAATTCAGGACATCAAAGCAGCCAGAGTAGGAAAACTGGATGCTCAAGTGAGGATTTCCCGAAGTGGCAAGAAAGCTGGGATGCGTTTGGGGGCGAGGGCCACACCGAGCGGGTTATCAGCAATGTGTCTCCTACTGGAATAAACTGTTTACAGTGTCAGCATTCACTGCGGTGCTAGATCACCCCTGGTACATTTATAGCTCCGTTGATTCATGTCAGGAAACACTACTTCTTTCCCGTTCAGAAACTCAGCATTTACCCCATAGTTCTCAGGGTTCTCTAAGCACATGATTGCTTTCTCGCTATAATTTCACACTATAGCAAATGTGGGTCACCCGATGAAACGCAGAGCACACTAGGTCAGGGCAGAGTGCAAATTTGAGGACTCGGATCTGCCCCCAGCCTGCGTTGTCCCTGCGAGAGCGCGGGGACAGTGCGTATCCCACTCCTGTGCTCAGCCCTGCCCTGCCCTCCCCCCACGCTGGCGGTGGCGCTCCCGGACTGGGCTGCTGTGCGTGGGCTCCAAATGCACACAGTGGGGCTTACTGCCCTGCACAGGTCGGGCAGTAGAAATCCTGGATCCCAACGCTACCCTGAAATCTGATTTCTATCACTTACTGCTTGGCTTAGGGGAAATTGCCACTTCTCATTGCCTCAGTTTCCTCAAAGGGCAAAAGTGAAATAATAATAATAATAAAATAAATAATATTAATGCCGACATGCTGTGGTGACAGAGATTAGCTGAGCTGACGTGGCTGAGGCACTCAGAGGAGGATCCACCCACAGTACGGATGATGTCCTTGTCATTCTCGCGGGCTCCGAGACTGTTTTCAATGTCAGGGCTTCACGTGGCCGTGCTTTGTTCTGACTCGCCAGACACCTTAGACTAGGCGAGGAGCTTTGTTGAAGAAGCAGATAAAATCCCATATTATATTCTGGGGCCCAGTTTTCTCTTTAAAACTGGATCTAGTAAAAGCTTATGTAAGATTACTATGTGAATTAAAAGAGATAACAGATATTTAAACAGTATTAACATAAAGCATTTTATTAATGTTCATCTACAAGAGTAATGTGATGTTCGCAAAACTGATTATAAATCAAACTACTTTCAACAATCTTTTGCCTTGAAAATGTATTGTTACTGTGGATTAAACCTTCATTTTATTTGTAATATTATTGATCAGTACTGTTGTAAAACTGGAAAGCAGCAGGTTTTGACCCTGACCATGAAATCTGAGCAAACAAGCTTGTAATAAGACCCAGTTTGCAATGCGTGTTTGTTTAGTATTAACCAACCTGAAGCCGAATCGAATCGTGCAGTGGTGCATATCTACCCCAGAGTCTGTCCTTTATTCAGTGTTTAAACATGCAAATCTATGGGTGGATTTTGGAGGATTGATTTGGCTTGCTTTTGGATTATTATTCTTTTCAGTGAGATTCACAAAGATTCAAAGATTAATGTAAAATCAGTGACTTACATTTCACTTACATTGTTAAGATTTGGGATTGCTGAGCATTGAACAATTCATTCTCAAATCAGCAAGCCACACAGCTTGGTGCAATCAGTCAGCCGAATCAGTGTGAAGTTTTTAAAATAAGTCACAAATAAGGTGGCAGTGTTCTCTCTAAACTATAGGAGTCTTCACACTTGGTATCTTTTAAGTTCAGGGAAGTCTTATGAACACACATGTACATCACAGTTCATTAATTTGGATTAACTGGAATAAGATCAGTTAGAATCTGAGTTGAATTCTAAACTGGTGTCATGCAAAATCCTTTATTAGATCCAGCTTAATTCCTTCTCCGAATCATGGAAATGCTCACTTCCATTTATTTGATTGTACAGAAATGGAGGAAGTGCCATGGCTTTGCAGCCTGCTAGTATTCACCCAAAATGCTTAAGAAACAATTTCCTTTTCAATTTCCATTGACTTATGGCTGTTATTTGGGAATAATTTGTTATAAAATATATGTGAAATAGCGTGTCTGAATTAACTAATTAGCTAATTAATTAATTACATTTGGGGCCAAAATAACTTTTTACAGATTCTAAGTGGCCAGAGCACACTTCTTTGTCCCCTACCCTTCTCTCCCATAAATGAGACAATAAACATAGTGTGCATAGAGGACAGACAAAAAGGTGACAGTGTACATGCCTAACGTATGTAAGCAGTGCAGGACTGGGCCTGTTATAACCAGCAGCCACTCATTCTACAAAACATCAGGACAGGGTCCAAGTCATTTAAATTAAATAGAAAGGTAGATATTATTTCTGGATATCCAAAGCTGAAAATGCACAAGGAGGCAGCATCTTCCCCAATGTCTTCATGTGGACTACAGGCTCTGCACACAAAGGTCCATGGGAAAGCAAGGCAGCAGAGGGCCCTCAAGCTCCCCTAACTTAAGGAGAGCAAGGGGCACAAGCGGACAGCAGAGCACACACCAGGCAGGGTGCTTTGCATAGAGCCCATGGAAGAGACGGAGAGACTGGACAAGTTCGAAGAAGACATGAGCAGAAAGGCCACAGAAGCATTGCTCCTGTTGCCAGGTGAGTGCGGGGAAGTAAGCAAGAACATCAGAGAAGATGACCATTGTGACTCACAGAATGAACGATGTGTGCCCAAAGACATACAGGTCTCAAAAAGATGTCAGACAGAAACATCTCAAATAGGGGCTGGGGAGATAGTTCAGGGAAATAGTGCTTGCCTGGCAAGAGCAAGGTCCTGAGTTCGATCCCTGGTACACAAAACAAACAAACAACCCCAGAAATAGCTAAAATACAAGAAATTCTATAGAATTTATAGAAATTGCAGAAATAACCAATGTAGACAATAAACAATAATTGAACAAAAGCAACCATCCAGGTGACATAAAGATTACTAAGTTAAGCCCACCTGGAATTAGACAAAAATTAGAAAATAACACAGATGGAATTAGTAATATGTTTACAGAAATCATAGGAGGAAATTTTCCAAATATGAGAAAAGGGCACAATGTACAAGTAACCAGAGCTTCCACCACACCAAGAAACTATGATGGAGAAAGGAAGCTCACCACGGCAGAGCCTTATTAAAGTGAAGATGTCCAATTTAAAAAAGGGGACTTCAAAAGCACTCAAAGAGAAACACAAAAACCACATGTAATTGTAAACCAATTAGCATTACAGCACAAGCCTTAAAGCCAGAAGAGCTTTCAGTGAAGTAGTTCTAGCTCGAAGAACAAAATCTTCCAACCCAGATTAACACACCAAGGAAAACTTTCCTGCAAAATAGATGGAGATGTAGGATACTTCATGAGAGAACAGCTCAAGAGATACATGTATACTAAGCCAGCCCTCAAGGAGATGCTCAGGAATATTCTGGATAGAAACAATGAAACAAAGATAAAAACCCAGATAAAATGAAAACACCAAGCAAAGTCAATGGAGAAACAACATCAAAAATGTTGAACAGTCAACAACAGAGAAAGATGCAATTACAGTGAGTAACCTCATCTTGATAATGTCTCTCCATGTTAATGAGAAATATTCTCAGCTCTCCAACTAAAATATGTAGATGGGTAGACTGGATCAAAATACAGAATCCACCAGTCTATTGCATTTAAGAAACTCATTTCACTTAGAAAGCTATTCATAGATTACAAATTAAAGGACAGAAAACAATACTTTATGTGATAGGATCCTGAAAACAAGCAAGGGCAGCAATTTTAATTTCAAACATGGTAAACGTCAAGCTACAACTGATTAGAAGAGACAAGAAAGGTCAGTGCAGACTATTTAAGGGAACAAGCCAATGAGAACAGATAACACTTATAAATATTTATGTGTTGAATACTGGAACACTTTTCTACATAAAATAAACACCATTGAACATAAAGGGAAGGACTGAATAAATACTAGCACAGTCATGGAGGAGAAATCTTAACACTTCACTTTTACAAAGACATAAACCAACTAAACAATCAATAAAGAACTATCAGAAAAAAAAATACCAGAGCTGAGCCACACCCTTGAGCATATGGATTTAATAGGTATATATAGAATATTCCATTCCACCACAGCAGAATTCTTTTCTGCAGCACACAGTATTCCTTTCAAAATACAGAAGTCTACAAAACCTGCTTAAATAAACACAAAAGAACTGAAATCACCCCTGTGTACTACCAAAGCACTATGTACCAAAGGTAGAAGTCAATAAGAGAAGAGATCACAGAGAGTGGAGAACCATTGAAAAATTAACAATACTCCTACTCAACCAATGGGTCACAGAAGAAATCAAAAACTGCCTAGAGTGAACACCCATACCATTAGAGTTCACTGGAACCTCTAGAACAAGAGGGAAGCAGGGAAGGGAAGCTCACGCCAGTCAGTGTTGGCATCAGGGGATCAGAACAAGCCCAACCAGACAACCTTCACAGGAATCTTGAGAGAACAAACCAAAATTAAGAAGGGGAGGATAGGGGAAAGGGCTCAGTAGAATAAGTGCTTCCCTGGCAAGCGCAAGGATCTGAATTCAATCCCCAGTTCTGCAAATAAATAAATAAATAAATGAAAGGATAATAAAGATTAGAGTGGAAATCCACTCAATTAGGACAAAAAGAAGAATAAATTCAAGAGTCACTTCTTTGAAAGAACAAACTAAAAAAAAAAAAGTGTCCTTACCAATACAAGCTTAGCAAGAAACTTTAGAAAAGGCTCATATTGACACAATTAGAAGTAAATAATGAGCTCATGATAGATGTCAAAATCCAGAAAATGATAACTACCATGAAATATTATATATGAACAAATTAGCAAATGTTGAAGAAATAAATACTTAGACAAGTAAAACTTACAAAAGCTAAGCAAAGAAAACACAAAGATGATGAATAACCCAATGATAAGCAATTAAGCTGAGACAGCAGTAAAGAATTTACCAACCAAAACCTAAACCTGATGGATTTAGTGCTGAATTCTACAAAGCACTTAAGGATATTGTATCACCTTTGTTCCTGAAGCTCCTCAAAGAAAAGAGATAGTGTTTCCAAATTCATTTACCAAAAACATCATGGCTCTAATTCCAACATCAGATAAAAACCCAAATAGAAAAGAAAACTACTGGCCACTCTCCTTATAACTTCAAAAATCCTCATGAAGATACTGGTGAATAGAATGTAGCATATTATAAAAAAAGATCACACACCATGACCAAATAGGATTCACCCAAGAGATGGAGAGATTGTTCAGCATACATAAATCAATAAACATAATACATAAACAGAGCAAGGTTAAAAGCTACATGATCATATCAATAGATGAAGAAAAGGCTTTCAACAAAACCCAGCACCCTTCATGATAAGAACTCCAAAGACAATAGGTATAGAAGCCCCATGCTTGAATTTGATAGCAAGTTATTTATGACAAATCACTGACCAATATCATATTAAATGGGCAAACTGAAAAACATTCCCTTTTTTAGTAACACAACAAAGACGTCCTTATTACCACTTCTCTTCACATCATACATGACACATTAACCAAAGTAATCAGGCAAAAGAAATCAAGGACATACACATAGAAAAGGAAAAACTCAAATTGTCATTTTTGCAGATGATATGATCCAAAGAAAACCCAAAGAATTCCAGGAAAAAAACTCTTAGAAGTCATAAGCAACTGTACCAATGTAGCAGGATACAAAATCAACACACATAAACCATTAGCATTTCTCTACCCCAGTTATGAACTCAATGAGAAAGAAATTATGAGAATACCACTCAGTAGCATCAAAAAAAAAAATGAAATACCTAGAAATTAACTTAACCAAGGAAGTGAGAAACCTCTGCAAAGACTGCTGCAGTACTCTGAGGAAGGTGACTGAAGAGGACCCCAGAAAGTGCGAAGATGCCACCTGCTTTCAGGTGGGCAGGACCTGAGTGTCACAACTGCCCTACTCTCAGAACTGTTTTAAAGACTCAATGCAGTCTCAATCAAAATGCAAACAGGATGCTTTACAGATTTAGAGAAAATAATCCTAAAATTCATATGAAACCAGAAGAGACCTGCAGTAGCAAAAGCAACTTTAGGCTACAAGAGCAAAGCAAGAGGCAGGATAATTCCTGACTTTAAGCTGCACTACAAAGCCAACAGTGATAAAAATTGTTGTAGCACTGGAACCAGAACAGATACATGGATAAGGAGAAAAGAGCAGGATAGAGAAGCGCCCACACACACATTCAGTGGTTTGAGTTTTGACAAAAGGCCCAATAGCACGTATTGGAGAAAAGACAGCCTACTCAACAAGTGGCACTAAGAAAACTTGATGACTGTAGACAGATGAAACAGGACCCACATCTCCTGCCATGTACTAAACTAAAATCAAAATGAATCAAAAACCTAAGCATTAAAATAGAAGCATCAAACTTAATGGAAGACAAAACAGATGAAACACTTGAAGTTCTAGGTGTAGGCAAGGATTTTCTAAACATGACTACAACAGAACACAAAATAACAGCAAGAACCAATGAGTGGTGTGACATCAAATTAAAAAGCTTCTGTATAGTGAAGCAATCGATTAATAGAATGAAGAGATAGCTTACAGGATGGGATAAAATTGCCAACTATTCTTCAGACAAGGAACTAATAGCTAGAGATTGTAAAGAACTCAAAGAAAGAGAGGCAGAAAGAAGAAAGAAAGGAAGGAAGGAAGGAAGGAAAGAAGGAAGGAAGGAAAGAAGGAAGGAAGGAAGGAAGGAAGGAAGGAAGGAAGGAAGGAAGGAAGGAAGGAAGAGAGAGATCCAAAAAGACCCAGTCAAGAAACAGACAAGTGAAATGAACAGACACTTCACAGAATATAAATGACCAACAAATACATGAAAACCATTTCAGTTTCTCTGCCCATTAGCGAAGGGTAAATTAAAACAACTCTCAGATTTCGTTTTACAACAGAAAAGATGGTAATTATTAAGAAGTCAAAAAATAACAAATGCTGTGGAGGCTACAGTGAAAAAGGAGCCTCCCACACTGTCGGTGGGAATGGACACCAGCACAACCATCATGGAAATCAGTATGCAGGTTTCTTGAAGAAATCTCTAAACTTAGAGATTCCAGGTGATCCAGCTGTCCCTCTTCTAGGAACTTCTGCAAAGAGCTTAAAACATTATACTGCAGTGATCCATGCACACCCATGTTTATAGCAGCACAAGTCGCGGCAGCACATCCCAGAAGCAGGCTGCATGCGCCCCAGCAGATGGCTGCATGGAGAAAGTGTGGTACCCAAGCACAGCGGAGCAGCAGTGCTTAACGATAAAGGACAGAGCCAAGACATTTGAGGGAGAATGGATTCATTTGGAAAATACAATGTTGAATGAAGTAAGCCAAGCACTCAAGCTTAAATACCTTATGGTAGTTCTCATTTAAGTAAGGCAAGGTGCAGACAAAAAGCACCATGGAGGATAGACAGAAGGCGTGGGGAGGATGTCTGCAAGTGGCAAGGGGTCCAGGAGACCAAGGGCGGGAGGGGGGAGGGGAAATAAGCAGGACAAATGCAAACATCACAAGTCGTAATCATGAGCTATGATCAATACCAACAAAAATAAAAATAGGGACAGGGGACTTAGAAAAGGGAGGTCGGTAGGAGGGAAGAAGAAAGGAATTTTAAAAAGGAACAAGCTACACCGTATGCCCACGTACCTACGCCTGAGATGGTTGTAGAGTGCACATACTACAAACAGGTACTAATTAAAAACACTACTAATAGTACCTGAAAAGCTTAAAACACAGCTTGGGATGCAATAAGAACTAAACACATATTGGGCTTAAAAGCCTACATACTTAATATTTGTCTGAGATCTATTCTTAAAGAGTAGGTTATTTTTTATTCAGAGTAAGATCACCTATAAAATTATTGAACTATAATTTAAAATTTTTATTATATAGCTTTAGTTAATACCTGGATTGCAAGTTTAAGTCTAGACCCTTGGAAAGCACTTCAGGAATGCTTTCCGAACTTTTCATAGTTATATTATTAGTGGAGCCTCGGGAGAAATGGCTGCTTTAGTGAGCTCTTTCGAATATTCAGTCACCTTTGTGATCATGTGAAGGAAACAGCACTTCATATGTAGGAAGCTCTATAACAATTATTTATTAGAAAATGTTGACCCGATCTTGAGGCCCCCAGCACTTCTCTGCTCTACTGCAACATGTTTATCCTGTGCTTGTCTTTAATAAAATACATGGAGTTAGTGTAGTAACTGCTGCAGCATGCATGTTCTAAAGATAAGAATTTCTTTTTTAAAAATACATCTTAGTTGTACAGCTATAGATTAGATATTGGGAAAATGGGCAGTAATAACATTTTAATATGAGACCGGGAGAATAATTTTTCTTTTCAAAAATTATTTATTTATTTATTTATTTTTTGGCACAGGGTCTCACTCGGCAGTTCAGACTCCTGTGGCAGCCTCCCCAGTGCTGGGATTACAGGCATGCACCACCCCTTCTGGTTTCCAGAATACCATGCAGCTTCCGGGGCCTGATCACCGTATCTCCCCAGTTGAGCATAACTTTCCAGTCCTTCAGACTGTGTTACAGCATTGTTGGTCCTATTCACAAAAGGAGCCTGAAAGCTTGAGGGTTTTCCAATCACACGACAAAGAGCACAACCAAAGCCACCTGAGGGCCTGGGGCTGTGACTGGCATTTAGGAAGTGTGGCATGGACACAGAATGTCACAGTTATATTTTGCCTGATGTTTCCCATACACGGGAAGTTTGTCAAATGTAACTAAAAACGGAACACGAGCACTAGGCTTCTGCATCAAAGTAAAACATTTCCTCTATTTTATCATGGGAAAAATGATTCGTTTTTCATTTGTCAGGTGAGCGGCCTCCTTTTGACCTTGACTGTGGTTGGGTGGCACAAATCCAGGGGAGACCCGAAGGGCTGCCCCACTGGCACCTTAATTTCTTTGTTCAAAAGTGCACTGCCTACATTTGTTATTTATTTGTTTATTTGGTACAGGGTCTCTCTGCACAGTTCAGACTCCATGATCCTTCTGTCTTAGCCTCCTCAGTGCTATCTTTCTAGCCCCTGCTTTTATTGTTATTTTTGAAGAACAAATGAGTAATAAAAAATGGACTGAGAATGGCTTTGCAGCTATTTTATAAAACAAAAAATTCACAGAGCTAGAAGCTTAGAAAATCCATGGGGTGTGTGTGTGTGTGTGTGTGTGTGTGTGTGTGTGTGTATGTGTTCATGTTAACCTTATTGGGAAAATTATAAAGGAACACCAATAGATTTATTAACACTAACCAAAGATCTTAAAAAGAAACTATGCAAGCAGCAGCAGCTCAGGGGAATTTGCAAAAGTTGTGGGAAATAACTGCCCCCAGTAAGAGGATCAGAGTCCTGAAAACGTGTGACAAACGTCCAGGTCAAGTAACTTAACAGCTCTTGGGGAAGACAGGTCTCACAGGCCTCGGCACAGGACTGCGAGAATTCAAAATAGTTGTATTCATAAGAAAGTAAAAATACCGCCAATGATGTTTCCATATATTTTCAAATGGTGATAATAAATACAACTAAATTTTAATTTTCCATTTTTGCTTAATAAAAGTTCTCTCATGACTTTCCCCCCTACAGCACCTAGAGTTCCAGCACTGTCTGGTGACTAAATGTGCCTTGCCAGGGGCTGCATTTGGCTGTGGTCTCATGTGACCGACATGTCCAGGGCTGGGCTCACCTGTGGATCAGAGGTGGCTTCTCTTTTACCTCACC
>PVKA01028750.1:0-29060 GCA_004027165.1 Ctenomys sociabilis
GTGTGTGTGTGTGTGTGTGTGTGTGTGTGTGTGTGTGTGTGTGTGTGCAGAAACATGAGCAGGGCCGGGGATGTGCCTCAGTGATAGAGCACTTGCTTAGCATGTGGCCCCTGGGATTTTTTTGTATTTCAGGGAAGGTTCTACAGAGTATTCACAGTCTCACTACTAGATCAGACTTGCAGTGATCCGCCTGTTTACAGCCTCCCAAGAGCTGGGATTACGGGCGTGTGACACCTCGCCCAGTCTCCCCATGGGTTTTAAAGGCCCAGAGATCTGTGGGAAACTCTTCTCAGCTCGCTGCCACAATCTTCTGGATGCCCAGCTGCTTACTGAACCTCTCCTATAGATATTACTTCCTGGGTCCTCTTGGAGTTGCTTCTCTAATACACTGTTGGCTCGGGTCACAAACCCGTTTCCCTTGAGAACAGTTTGGTTCACAAACTGAAGCACCTGGCAACATTTTGTTTCAGTTTGCCAGCTCTGCCTCAGGTGACCAACAGTGGCAGCCATCTTTCCCCACCAAGAGGACGGTGGCCATCTTTTCCGCAATGGTGGAACCATTGAAGTTTGTAAGCCAGACACCACTGTCCCAGCTCTCTTCCTCTCTGTATCTTATTTGGTTCCCACAACATGATGAGAATTTCGGCCTCAGGTTAATTTTCCTATCTAAAATGATATGTGAGCCGCGCTTGCTCAATGGCTTGTCACCAGTTTATTCACCAGGAAACTTGTAGCCCTTCGGTGTCATGGGCTAGCACAAACACAGAGGCGCTGGGAACAGAAGAAGGGCCTAGGGCTCCAGTTTTAAAGTCAGGTCCTGGCTGCTGGGGGTGAGGGGCAGACTGTCTTCCGATCTTGTCTCCAACCCATGCCCACTCCTGAAGCCAACTTGGGCCCCCACTCAGCTCTCCAGAGACCCCTACTCCTGTCCTAGCTCAGAACAGGTATTGTAAGAAGGCAGCTGGAGATGCCTAAGATAAGTCAGGTGGAGGAAGAGTGAAGCAAGCAGCCAATTAAGCTTAGAAGTGCAAAACAAGAAATAGCCCAGGAAGCTAAGCCAAACTTAAGAGATGGAAAGATAAACACAGAAAGAAAGGAGAAAAGGTTGAGAGGACGGTCCTATGGGGAGGTGCCTCCTATCCAGAACACACGGTTACACCTTGATCATGTCTTCCTACCTCTGGGCCTGGACAGAGCTGAAACACCAGATACACGGTTCTGTTTTTTAGATTTTTGAATTCCAGCCCCTTCTCACACTCTGCTTAGGCACGCTAGATCAGAACACAGCGCCCTGACTGGAATCTCACTGGGAACAGAGCCCTAGAAGGAGCTTTCTCCTTGTGTTGTGTCCAATAAAACTCGCACAACTTCCTCCTCTGGTTCAAGACATCCCTCCTTGTTGTTCACAGAACCACAAGGTTGATTCCTATGGCAACCGAGATAGGGAATCGTGCCCTGCTTCCATCCATCCTCCTCTGTGCCCTGCCTGGAGCCTCCACCCAGGCACCTGGGTCCTGCTCTGTCCCCAGCCTTTCGGACAATGGCATCTACTCTGTTGTCTTACAGACCCCTGGGGCTCTCCCCTTTCAAACTCAAAACCGGCTTTCCTGGGACTGGGGATCACAGCCAGCCTTTGTGTGTTAAACTGTATCCCTGGCCCCTCTTTATGTTTTGAGACAGGGTCTTGATAAGTTGCCTAATTATCCAGACTGGGCTTGAATTTATGATCCTCCTGCTTTAGCCTCTCGGAGAGCTGGGACTACAGGGTCTTCGACATGAGACTCACCCAGCAGTGTGGGCCAAAGGCACAGCACAGACTCCGCAGCTGGGGGATGCATCTGGACCCCAGCTCTGACAGTCAAGCACTATCTGCCAAACCACAACCTCATAGCGCCTCAGTTTCCTCATTTGTAACATGAGGGAGCTCTGATACCTCCCTGTCGGTTGTGAGGGTAAGTAAATGTGTCTGTACTTGTTATGTGACTAGGATTCTGCCTGGTGGTGGTGCTGGAGGAACATCGGCTGCTATTATTGCTGGGTTTTTTTTTTTTTTTTTTTTCCTCCAGTGATTCACTCGCAGCAAAGCAGCTTACTGGGCTTGGATCCAGGGTCTTTGCCCTGAGCCATGTCCCCAACCTTTCCATTAATTTTTTTTTTTAAATTTTGAGACAGAATCCTGCTAGGTTGTCCCTGTCAGGCTCCAACTCTTGAGCTCCAGCTGCCTCAGCCTCCCAGAGTGTTAAAATCACAGGAATGTGCCACCAGCCCTGGTTCCTGGTCATTTACATCAAGAGTGGCTTTCTTTGGAGTCACAGGGCCCTCCTTTAGCACAGGTGACTTCCATACAGTTGCTAACTAGCAGGGGGTCAGGGCAGCCCAGTGACCTCTGGTCCCAGCTGCCTCTCGAATCTGAATCTGAATTCACGCACGGACAGCATTTAAATGGCAGTGGAATACCCATCTCTGACAAAACTAAACAAAAAGGGGGATATAAATGAAGGACCATTTTGTATCTGTATATACAAAATAGTTAGGATAGATATACAGCTACTTTCTCTTAATTCAGTGAGAAGAAAGATTTGTACTAATAGTGTTTGGACAGGATACCCTGTTGCATCTGTGCCACTCCCTGCCACTCCAAGTGAAGCCTGATTGTCTACAGCAGGCTCCAGGCGCCCCACCAGGGAGGAGCGTGTGACCCATTCTGCTAAGGGCGATACCAAGGAAACTTCCTGGGAGCGGCAACCGAGGCTTCATCACCAAGGACAGAGACCTGCGGATGAGTAAGGGGGAGAACAGTCAGCACACCCCACCAGTCACGAAGTCCTCCCGAGTCCTTGTTAAGGAGGCCACACCTGGGGCGGGAACAGCAGAAGCCGGAACTCAGGTCTGGGCTGTCCAGTTTGCAGTGTGCAGAAGGGATGCATGTGGGTGAACTGCCATGATCACGAGGCTTGGGGGCGAGGGAGCTTCCACCGGCCAGGACACAAGAGAAGATCTGGGGACACTGATTCTCTGTGGTCCAGGGTCTCAAGGGCCTGTACCCACAGACCTCGGTTATCATCACCCCAAGCTTCCATCCGGGCTGTCTCCGGTGTCTCCATCAGCCCAATGCACTGAGATCTCAGCCAGGGTCATAGTTCTGGAAAAGTTTTCAGAAAATGGGACTAAAACTGTTTCCTTTCAACAAATGGTCCCACCATGCATTTTGCTTTGTAAAAAGATTGTGTAAGTACAATTACTCTGCCACGTACACCTGACAGCCTTCCCGGATCAGGTTAGGCGGAATCAGTCACCTGGAAAAGCCCCATGCATAATAGGCCGTTTGCCCGTGTGTCATGCAAGGCGTTCGGCCAGGGCCACCTCGCAAACTCGCACGTGTGAGTTGCTGCTGACGTCAGCAAGTCACGTAGCCAGGCCACTGTGCTCCGTTCCTCTTGGGTTCAGATCTGCGTCCACGAGGAAGCCACGTACAGAGTAAGTGGGAAGGAGCAGGGACTTGGGAAAGAATCAAGCAGCTGCTGGCAGAGACTACCACAAGCATGGGAGGCTGCAGGGGCAGATGGTAAGAGAAGACAAAGTAAAAAACTTTTAAAAAATTAATGTAACACATTTTTATTGGCAACATAAATGTTTCGCACACACATGTACATAAACACAAGTCATTTTCTCTGTGTAGGCACTGTAGAGGTGGCTTTTTCTATATGCTTCATGTGCAGTTAGATATCATTTAAGTAGCATCGTATTTAATCTCTTGGTTTTCTCAGTCAATGACACATCTTGTGACATAGAGGAAAGGTAAGAAAGGTAGTGAAGAGACAAGGAAAATCGTAATGAAAAATTTGTGCATTAATAAAAACTACAGGGTGTGGTGGTACAGGCCTGCAATCCCAACACTCGGGAGGCTGAGGCAGGAGGATTCCTGTGAGTTTGAGGCCAGCCTGGACTACAAAGTGAGCTTAAGGCCAGCCTGAATGATATAGTGAGACCTTGTCTCAAAAAAGATTTTTTTTAAAAAGTTGTTGGGATAGTTCAACCGATGAAGTGCCTGGGTGGACAAGCGCAGGGACCACAGTTCAATCATAGGCACCACAGGCAGAGCCAGCCTCACCCTGGGGCACACAGAGCCGGCCACCAAGACTGGATGTGTTGGTGCACACCTGTAACCCCAGTGCTGGAGAGGCTGAAAACGGGAGGATCACTATGAGTCCAAGCTGTGTAGTGAGACCCTGCACCAAATACATTTTTTTAAAAAGACAAAAAAGAAACACTACAGCTTCTGCACCCACTTACCCAAGATCCCATGCTTTTATTCCTTCCATCAAACTCATCCTGGAGAGGAAAACAATTCCTAAGCCTTTACATGGAGCAGGTGATTGTCACCTATCAATCGAACCTCCCGAAGACTGGATGGGACAACACAATACAGCTCTAGACGTCAGGGAACCCACACAACTTGTCTTCTGTCCCACTCACCGAACAGGGAAGAGGAATATACATCCTAGATCTCTTAAGAACCCCAACAGCCAACTAAGCCCTGACCCAAGACAGCACGGAGCTCTCCTCTGACCGCTGGCATTCCCTTCGCTCTGGTTGTAAAAAATTAGAAACAGCACAGTTTCCAAAAATAAGATGACAGGTTGTTAACATTGCATATTGTCGTCTTCAATGCAGATGTTCAGATTACCAGAGAGAAGCACGCAGAATTGGTGGAAAATTCCTTTTCTGTCATAGGATCCGGAGAACCTACAACCTACCCTGGGGGAGGGGTGAGCTGAGGTCCCCATCTCCATGCTAGGGGACTTCCGTGACCCTGCTTGGTGATAGCTCTGTGCTCCTTCCAGAGACTGTGCAGCCGGCCAGCAGATGCCCACACCAGCATGTAGGAGCGACCCCTAGCGAAGGGCACTGAGGTGGGTCGTACTTCCTGTTACAAATGGCAAAAGCCCTTGAATCTATATTCCCAGGACCCTTGGGAGCATTTTGTTAAGGACACACTCCAGCCAGTAACTGCCCAGCCTCATTTTCACTGGCAAACCTGGACAATCAGTGGCATGGCAGCCCAGGATCTAGCTGACGAACAGCGATAACCTCACATTTTAAGTTATGGGGGCTGGGGAGCTAGCCCAGCAGCCTAAGCACCTGCCTGGCAAGCACAAGGACCCACGTTCGATCCCCAGTACCACATGCTGTGCCAGCCACTGAAACTGGCACGGTGGTGCAGACCTGTAATCCCAGCACTGGGGAGGCTAAGACTAGAGGATCACTATGAGTCAGAGCTGCATAGTGAGATGCTGTGTCAAAGAAATAAATAAATACTACATGTCTGAGACTAGGCATGGTGGTGCACTCCTGTCACCCCAGCACTCAGGGAGGCTGAGGTAGGAGGATCCAAGTTTGAGCCCAGCCTGAGTAACTTAGCAACTTAGTGAAACCCTGCACCAAAATAAGAAGGGCTGGGGTTACAACTCAGTGTGAAAACTTGAGTAGCCGGGCGTGGTGGCGCATGCCTGTAATCCCAGCACTCGGGAGGCTGAGGTAGGAGGATTGTTGTGAGTTCAAGACCAGCTTGAGCTACAAAGTGAGCTTAAGGCCAGCCTGAACTGCATAGCGAGACCCTGTCCCAAAAAGACAAAAAAAAAGAAAAAAAAAAAGAAAAAGAAAAGAAAACTTGAGCTCAATTCCAGTACTGTGACATGAATGAATTTTTAACAGTGGTTACCTGCTCAGCTAGGGTGGATCAAAACATGTGCTATATCCCCAGTTCTAGGGAAAAAACAAACATGCTAGAACAGAAGCCTCTCTTCCAGGGCCCACTTTCAGAGCCAAACAAGCCACTGCTCTGCATGATTCACGTTCAGTCACCATCTCACCTCGGACATAGCACTTTGTCACGTGCTGCTCTAGGAGGTCCTCAAGTTCATCCTGCAAAGTGGGGATTGTTTGTGTTGTTGCTGTTTTCCAGATGGGAAAACTGAGGCTCAGAGGGGACAAGATACCTTCCCAAGGTCACACAGCTCATGGATGGCAGAAGATCCGGATCCAAAGACAGCTCTGGCGCAGTGCATGCTCTTTCTAAACCTATGATGTAGGCTGGATCACGGAGCCTCTCGAGAGCTTCAGACTGGACACAGCCCGCCAGGCAGCCTGAGTCTGCAAGGACGGACTGAGCTCCTCAGGCTACTGTGACAAATTACCGCAGAGCTTAAGGTGCAGAGCAACACGGATCTATTTATCTTATCAGAAGCCAAATCTGGGTCTTGCTAGGCTAAAAGCAAGGTGTGGGCTGGACTTGCTCCCTCTCGACGTGCCACCCCTTCCCCGCCTGCCCAGCTCCTGTGTGCAGTCATTCTGCCTGCCCCTTGGGAGGGGCACTTGGTCACTGCCTGGCACAGCACAGTGGTGCCCACTCAAATCCTGGTCTGTTCACTTTCCAGCACACCCAGCCTCACCTGAAAAATGGGCAAAATAAAATCTTCTTTCTAGTGCCATTGTGAGACTCAAACAGCACAATATCCGCAACACACCCAACCCTGGAGATCAGACCGTGGGAACTGTCATCTCCCTACTGCTTACAACCTTGTGTAATGGAAACACCCCCATTTGAGATTTATTACAGTTTATGAGTATTTGTCCCCCCAAAGCCTCACACAGTCGTTGAGGCTCAGTTCCACATTTTGTGATTAATTCATGATCCAAGGCCAGGATTATGGGTCTGAGTACTGCTGGGATTATGGCTGCTACTGCTACACCCCACCCCGGGTAGATAACTGGATATAACGTAAAAGAGATAAAGAGACTTGCTCTCTGCTGTTATTGTTACTGTTATTCCTCCCTTTTGCTCTTGCTGTTTTGCTGAACGGCTGCCCTCTGCCATGTGCCATTCTGATTGGAGCCAGCCCAGTATGAACGGAAGCCTCCAGTAACTGTGAGCTAAATAAACCTTTCCTTCCTTCATTTTGAGTGTCAGATATTTGTTCCAGCAACGAAGGAAGTAACTGAGACAAGATTCATTTCTTTGGAGCTTCTCCCAGTGATAAATCTCAGGCCCTTCTCCTGACATTTAAGTGGGATAAGTCAGCAGTTAACTGAAGTCAGCCTTTTCCACGGGACATGGAGAACCTGGGGCGATTCACAGATAATAAAAAGGAGAGGGCCCGGCGTGGCTTTTGCTAGCTTACCAGACTTGCCTGCGGCTCAGCCTCAGCTGTGGATTGCTCCTGCCTCTCCCTAGATGAGCCAGGGTGAGCCTGCTTAAGGAACACTAGCAGATGATTTTCTGAGATAGCCAGGACCTGCCCTGTGGCAGCCTGGGGTGGGTCTGGGGTTGAATCCCAGCATGGAAAATTACCAATGCTCTTGGCTTTCAAGTTGGGTGCTGCAGCAGCTGCTGAAATGGCCTGGACCTTTCCCAAGTGGGTTTCTCAGGGTGAAAGGTAAACCAGACTTTCAGTCTTATCTGAGAGCTACGTGACTGTCTCCCTTCCCTACTCGGGAGCCTGGGAAAGCCCCCAAATTCATTGTCTGAACTTTGGGTACACACAGCTATGAAACAGAAACACATCATGACCGCTGCCAACACAAAGGGTTCCCTTCATTCCGGAAAATAATGCGTAATTATTTGGGGCTTTTATTCACCCAACAAATATTAAGTACTTGCAGGCATGGGGACTGCCTACCCTGGAAGACAGTAAGCATGTGCCTAGGAGGAATTGTTTTATGGCAGGTAGAATGAACGCTCTAGAGTGGACTTGCTTGGGTCTAGATCCAGATACTTCCTAGCTGTGTGACACGCAGCAAATTATGTTACCACCATATGCCTCAGCTTTTCCTTCTGGAAAGTGGGCATAACCAATAACCACCTCTGGGTTCTTATGAGGATTCCATGAGAAGGCTCAGGGGAAGTAGCTGATCACATGGATTTAGTTCAGAGTAAGGATGTCAGAAATAGAAGTTATTGTCGTCACAGTCGGGGAGGCTTTCCCCAAATGCACTTGCACCTCCAAATAAGAAAATGAGTTCCCAATTTGCTGTTTGATGGCCAGCAGCGTCCTCTAGAACTTCTACTCTTCAAGTGAAAGAAGTGACAATGGAAAAACTACCCACGTGTTAGGTGGACACATGTGGACACCGCGTGTGTCTCCGTGGATTCGTGCACACGTTGAAAACCTATCAATTGGCAATGGACCTGATTGCAAGCGGTCAAACCTGATCACCATTAGGCTAAGTTCCTCTGGAGACAGTGAATTTCCAGCAGGAGGCGCCTTTGTCCTGAGCTGGCTTCTGGGACACCCCATCTCTGTCCTTTGGCTTCTTAGGGGTTGAGCTTCAAAGAGTTGGACGCTCACCCAAGAAGGGGGCTCTCCCTGCCCGACCTCTCTTGTCACTCAAAACAACCTCATGTTGGGAGGGGGCGCTTAGAACTCACGTCTTTTGGCGGTGTGGCCGAGACCAGCCAACCCTGTAGTTCTGGCGCCAGGTCGTGCAGTTCCACGAACAAACTTCCAGACAGGGACAGAGGCGCGGGCGAGAGGCGTCAGTCTGCGCGGGGCCAGGGCCCCGGGACTCCAGGCAAAGGCGGGCCACTGGGTGACTTGCCGGGTAAGTTCTCCAAAAGCCGGGAAAGGTGCCTCCAAGCAGGGAGAATCCCGGGCGCTGCAGGAACCCGGAACCCGCTCCACCCAGCCTGGGGCTCGGGCGCGCGGCACAGAGCGTGCCCTGGCGACCTGGAGAGGGGGTGGGGAGCCCTGCCGAGGGCGTGACCTGGCTTGCTTTGTAACAACTTGTTTCCTCCTTCGCCCCTGCCCGTCGCTCACCTCCAAGTCTAGGCGGAGCGGGGTGGGGGGCCAGCACCCAGAACCCGTCACAAGCGGCGAGGAGACGAAGGCCTACCCAGGAAAGACAAGGCGAGTGTTTTTAGGCCAGCAGAGACGCAGTGGGCCGGGCTTCTGCACGTGCGCTGGACCTCAGTGGCTAGAGGGGGCTCCCGCTCTACTTAAACCCGTCAGTGCCGGGACTCCTGGCCTGGGGGCCTCCCTGCCATTCCTACCCCCCCCCCCCCGAAACGCGAAGTCCCGGGTCGGGGCGCGTGCACTGCAGCCCCGGAGGGACAACGCCGCCCACGCTCCGCACGCAGGGTCCGGCGCTGGGAGGCGGTGCCTCTCCCGCGGAGTCCGCCCCCGGCCGGCGCCGCCCCGTCTCTCCGTCCCTGCCCCCTGCGCCCGCGCTCGGGGGCCCCATCCCGGTCTCCGCGCGGACGGCGCGCCCTCTCCGCGCTGCGCTCCCCCAAGCGAGGCTCCCCGCAACCCGCAGCCCGCGATTGCGGCGTCCCTGAGGAGGCAGCCCGGGGTAGGGGTGTCGCGGAGCCCCTAGCCCCGGGCCGCCAGGCTGAAACCTAGCCGGACCCTAGCCGGTGAGTCCGCACTACCGCGCCGAGCGGAGCGCGTGTGGGTCATGGGGCTGGAGAGGGGACCGGGAACGGCCGGTTGTGCATCCAATGAGAGCGTCCCGCCGGGAGGCTGACGCCGCGATAGGGGTCGCGGGTCCCGCACCCACCTCCGCCGCAGCGCTCGGGTCCGGGACCCCCGCCTCCTGCCGATAAGGCAGATGCGTCAGAGGCCCCCTGTCGGCAAGGATCGGTGCTGTCCGTCCTGTGTGCTCTCGCCCAGGGCTTGCGGGAGGCACCTGCCGCTGGTGCTGGGGAACAGAACCTGGATCGCAAGAAACACCGGGGCGCCGTCCGCTTGAGCCCTCCTGCCCTTCCCCTTATTCTTTTCTGGCTTTTTTTACGAAATAGATTTGTGCGCGTGTGTGTAGAAGCAGAGGCAAGAGAAATCGGGCATGAGCAAAGAGAGGTGAAATTTGAGCCCGCCCTAGCCTCGGTTTCTTCGTCTGTAAAATGGGGGTGGTAGTGATGTAAGGTGCCTAACGCACAGGTCATGGCTCAGGAGACAGGAGAATCCCAATGGGGCCTCCAATCTGCTCACCGACGCTAGGCGCCGGGCCAGCACCTACATCTGATGAACAGCGCGTGGTCATTTTCAGAAAGAAATCTGACCCAGACACCCCGGGAACTCCGCAAGCACCTTGGCAGCGGTGGGTTGTGACTGTGGTGGCGCGGTGGCCCTAGACCGGGTCCTTCCGGGCAGTAGGTGATGGTGTTCTGGGAAGCCCAGCTCTGGTGGAGCAGAGTGGGCGGGGCCGAGGTGGGCGGGGCCCGGGAGTTGTGAAGTAGTACTCTCAACGTCCCAGGGCAGGCGCAGGCAGCCTGCGTGAGGGCTGCCTTTGCATTCTGTTGGAGCTGGTAATTTGGAAGACAGTAGTGTCTTCTATCCAGATACCATCACCTTTAGCACCTGAACAGCTTCCTCACTGAATCTCTTTGCACAAGCAGACAGGGCCAGTAGGACCCAACCTTCTCCAAATATCTGCCTACCTTACTTGCAGATGCCACAGCCCAAACCAGGGCTTAGGGATGGGAAAGTGTGGGATGTGCCAGGCAGGGAGACGCTTCTGCTGCAGGTGGTGGGTTCACGGGTGGGTGAAGAGGGCCTTAGGGCGGGAGAGTGCACAGTCAGGAGCCATCCTGCGACCACTCGGAGATGTTCCTTGGGCCCTTTCTGTGGGCCATGCTGCCCTGGGGAACAGCAGAGCAGGTCCTACTGGGGTTCTGTAGGTGAGGAGCCATTTGATTCCATCCCAGTGTTAAGAAGGCTGGGGGTGAGGTGTAGCTTGGTGCTAGAGCATTTTCTTAGCATGTGCATGGTCCTAGGTCCCATCGCAGTATGGAAAAAAAAAGGCTAGAATAGAATTCTACCTACCTGGAGAGATCTTGTGAAAGTCTGATGGAAAGAGAAGGCTGCAGGGTTGGGGAGATGGCTCAGTGGAATAAGTGCTTCCCTGGCAAGCGCAAGGGCCTGTTCCAGAAAGAAAGAAAGAAAGAAAGAAAGAAAGAAAGAAAGAAAGAAAGAAAGAAAGAAAGAAAGAAAGAAAGAAAGAAAGAAAGAAAGACAGACAGACAGACAGACAGACAGACAGAAAGAAAGAAAGAAAGAAAGAGGAAAGGAAAGGAAAGGAAAGGAAAGGAAAGGAAAGGAAAGGAAAGGAAAGGAAAGGAAAGGAAAGGAAAGAAGAAAGAAAGGGCTGCAGGGTGTTAGCAGGCCCCATGGGACAGGGATTAGTGTGTGGCCTTTCCACATGACCACTGGTCAAGGGTGAGTTTCGTGGACTCCACATGGGGCCCTCAGCACCAGGCCTCTGTGATGAGCACCTGGGGCATTGGCGGGCCGGCAGCCCCTCCAGCTACAGTTCTGTGACTCCTGTCCCCAGATGTCACAGTTCTGGGGGCCCCTCCCTCTCCAAGAGGGGCTGCAAAGCTGAAGGCAGCCTGGCTCCTGCTGACATTTGTCCCCAACAGTGGACAGTGGCCTCCCGGAGGGCTCCTGTTTTACTGGGTCACAGTCCTGTGAATGCTCTTGCTTCCGGTTGCAGGCCACGTGGTGAGGGCTGCAGGCAGAACTCTTGGAAGGGAGGAAGTGGAACTGCCGGAGCTTGGGCTTCCCTTGCCCTGGTTCCAAAAGGAGGCAGGACGAAGGGAGGAAGGCCCAGCAGTCCCAGTGCCTGTGATCAGCTTGTGGAAGGTCTGCTGCTGCTGCCCTTTTGCTTTCGCTTTGGTTGTGTTTGCCCTGGAGCTGAGCAGAGTCTTTTGGTGGGGTGGGGTGGGGTGGGGTGGGGGGCGCTTCGTAGCCTTTTGCTTCTCCCCGGCCATGACAGGTGGCCAAGCCTGGCAGTCTTTTCTCCCATTCCCCGGATGGAAGAGCCTCTGCCACTCTTCCTGCAACTTCTTGCTCCCCAGACAAGGAGGGCTCTTGGGTAGTTTTCTCTGCTCTGGCTGGGCTGCCCTACCCTCCCAGATAGCCTCAGACAAGGCCTAGAGCTGTTCCAGGGTCTACCGGGCCTCTCTAAACTCTGCTTTGCTCCCTACTCACTCCTCAGCCTCCCACTCCAGGCTCCACCCACATCTCAGGACCTCTGGGCTGGCCTGAGCCTTCCATGGGGTGTTGTTTACTTGGGCTGAGCCAACTCTTTGTTTTCCCTTGCCCTAGATTTGCCCGACATAGCAGCCTTCAGACCTGAATCCCTGCTGTTTTAGATCCTAGATCATCAGAGCCAACAGGGACCTTAGGATCAGAGGGTCCAGTGTATTCATTTTACAATTGGAGAAACTGAGGCCCAGGGAAGGGAAAGGACTTGCCTGACAACAGAGCCAGAGCCAGCCACCAAGATTCTCCATTGTGTCTTGGATGGTTCTGAGGGTGGAAAAACTAACCCAAACCAAAACAGAGCACTCCGCCTCTCCAAGAACTCCTTTCTCTTTCCTGTCCACATCTGGAAGTGTTTTCAGGGCATCCACAGTGACAATGTCTAGAAAGAGTTAAAGACCAGGAGCCCTGTGAGATACATGGTGCATACACACCAAGAGGTCCTGACGATCTGGGTCCTGTCTGGACCGCAGGTTCTGACCAGCTTTGTGACATGCTCTTGCTCGGATCAGCTAGGAGCATTTTCTTCCACAGGTCCCAGAAGTCCAGGTTCACTGCACAGAAGAAAAGTGGTACAGATGCCCCCACTAACACTCTGGCTCTGAGTCTCGCTGTTTGCTTGCCTGTTTGCTCTGCTGTTCTGTCTCCTAGATTCTCAGCTCCCCATCCCACGGCAGACTATCCCATGGGAAAGTTTTTAATGCCAGTCTCAGCTGCCTCTTCCATCTGGTGCTAGCAAGGACTCAGGGGACAGCTTTAAGGAACAGTCCAGCCAGGCCACTACCTTGGCTGGCATCCTGTAAGCCTCTGCCAAATGCATAAGAAATGTACAGTTCACCGCCATGGGACACTGGGGAGCTATCTCTCTGCATCCCTGTGTGTACCTGGGCAAGGTCTACATTTACAAAATCTAAAACACAAACCAGTTCTCACTGAGGTTCTTAAAAGTGAAAGAAGCCAGCCAGCTGGATGGCATGGAAGTGACCCAAAGATCCCACAGAAGTGGGGAGAAAGCCTGCTTTCTTCGCATTTGTTTCCCTGTATCTTAATTCAACCAGTGCTCCCACCCCAGCATTACCAGTCTTTGTTCCAAATCTTCCTGGGAATAGACATTGGGGTGCCCAGAGGAGGCCCCAGGCACATGGAATTGGCTTGTTCACGGGTACCCTGGCTCTGGGGAAGCAGGTGTTTTAATGGCAGAGGTGTAAGAGAATCAGTTTCCCAGCAGGCAATGCAGCGAGATCACCTCACCTTGGGGACAGGCTCTCCTGGCATAGGGTCTTATCCTGTTAACAAGATCATAGCTTTGCTTGGGCCAGACTTCATCAGTACTGTTAGAAGTCCTACAGGTGACCTTGAAAACTTTCTTGGCTAATGTTGCAAGCTATAGGAAACAATTTAATGTGAGTTTTGCGGTCAGTTAAATGGTTTTTCTCACTGTCTTTTTAAAACAGGAAATAGAAGAAAGTAGACTAGAAAGTAATGCCCATTTCCAGCCTTAAGGTGGATTCTTAGGAACCTTCAGGTTATCCTTTTGTGAGTGTGGGCTGCTCCCGCTTCTCACTGGGTGGTAAGGCCTGCTCCGGTCCATTGGGTTTTGTACTGTGATTCTGGGAACTTGGATTCCTTGGATGGGTCCCAGAGGCCTCGCTGGGTGAAATTTGCGGGGTACAGCTGAGGCATGAGAGGCTGGGCCGGCAGGCAGAAAGCTGTGCTTGCAAATGTTGCAGACGTTAACGGTACCTAGAAAGACCCCTTCTTTACAAATCTGAGACTTTAGAAAGAAAAATCTAAATCAGGAATGGCTGTTAGGCTAGCACCTCAATTCTCAGAAGAAGAAATTGAGGCCAGAAGCACCAAGGCGGGGGTCTTGGCTCTGGGCACGTGGGCATTCTGGCCTCACGTGAAAGAGGAACAAAAAGGGACAGAAAACCACATTAGTGTGCTCAGCGCAAAGCATGTATTCACAGTGCGGCCTGTGTCCCCCAGGGCCCCCTGCTGTGTGCCTAGGAATTCATGTTTATCCTAAAGCTCACAATGTCCGTCCTAAAGCCAGTAATCATGGTGCCAGTTCATTCTGGTGCACAAAACCGAAGTTTGCTTTTTGTTCAACACCAGAGTGAGTGTGTGTGTGTGTGTGTGTGTGTGTGTGTGTGTGTGTGTGTGTGTGCTGGGAATTGAACTCAGGATGTTACCCTTGCCAGGCAGGCACTTATGCCACTGAGCTGTCCACTCTGCTCTCAGCACCAGAATTTAAAAACTCAGCACAGGTTTGGTCACCTTGCTTTTTGGCTTTTTGAGACAGGGTCTTGCTCTGCAGCTCAGCCTGGGCTTGAGCTCACTTTGCAGCTCAGGCCGGTGTCAACTCGCAGCAGTCCTCCTGCCTCAGCCTCCCAACTGCTAGGACTAGTGAGGCTGCAGTGCACCACCACACCAAACAGCCTTTCTTCCTGACCTTTGCTGTTAGGGTCCCCAGAGCTTTAGTAATAGGAGCTGTCCAGGCCCTTCTCCCGGCCTGAGATGACAGACCCCCCACCCCAAGTCACCCAGCAAATCCTGGCTGAGCCATGGTGGGCGAGTTTCATGGGAGTGTCGTGTGACATACAGTTGTGCGTGTTTCCAGAAGGCTCTGCTAAGTCCTCTGTTCTAGAGAGAGAGCTGGGTGCCCCTACATCTTCATGAAAGTTTTCTTTTGGTTTCCCCCATCCCTTTTTGTACTGGGGATTAAACCCAGGCCTCCTATTTACCAAAGCCTGCTTTCTGCCACCAGCCTCACTTGGTGAGGTTTTTATTTTTTGCTGTGGCTTCTTCTTTAGGTGTGCTCTGGAGAGGACAGGATGGGAGTTGATATTTTATGCATTTCTGCATCCCCACCCAAGGGCCTCCTGCAGCTTCGGGGTGTAGGTACTGTTTGTTGATATTTGGTGGGAGTGCCATTATTATTATTATTTTTTTTTGGACATTGTTTTTTAAAAAAGAAAAACAAACTTACTTTTCTCACTGAGTTTTCAAACTAGACCTGAGGTATTACAGTCTCATTAGCTGCAGCTCAGAGAGCAGTAATTGCATGTTGGAGCTGCCCTGGGTAATTACTGTTTTCAAACAGTGATAGATGCACATCCTCCTACCTCTGGGGACGTCTCTGGCTGGCTCTTGCACTGGTGCTGTCTCTTTAAACAAATGTCCTGATACACAATTCCCAGGCTTTGAGGCCACAGTGAAGAGAGCTCCTGCTGGGCATGGTGGCGCAGGCCTGCAATCCTGGCATGCAGAGAGGCTGAGGCAGGAGGATCACTGTGAGTTCCTGGCCGCCCTGGGCTGTGTAAGTGAATCCAGGGCCAGCCTGCAGCAACAGGGACTCCTGGTGGAGCCAGCAGGCTGTGTAAAGGCCAGAGGTCAGAGAGGGTCATTCGCAGGGGATCACGTGAGAAGGGAAGGGAAGGGGCTGGAAACACCTTTTACATAATTTCTCCCTAGAAGTTATTTTAGGTATAGCAGTTCCTCAAAAAATTAAAATAGAATTATCATGTGATCCTGCCATTCCACTTTTGGGTATAGATTCAAAAGAACTAAAAATATATATATATTTAAGGAGGTATTCAAACACCATTGATGGTAATGTTCAGGATAGCTAAGATGCAGAAGTGAGCCAAGTATCCGTAGATGGTTGAAGAAATAACATGTGTCTACAACCGTAGAATATTACTCAGCCTTAAAAAGGAAAGAAATGCTGGGTATGGGGCACACCCTGTACTCCCAGCACTTGGGAGGCCGAGGCAGGAGGGTTGCTGCGAGTTCAAGGCCAGTCTAGACTATGCAGTGAGAAGCAAGATGAAATGAGCCAGATGCAAAGGGACAGACGCAGTGTGATTGCACATCTGTAGGGAACCTAGAGACAGAAGCAGAACATGATGGCAGGGCCTGGGGCCTGGGGAGGCTCAAGAAGAAGTGTTTAAAGGGGAGAGTTTCAGTTTTATGAAATCATCAGAATCCTGCGGTGGGCAGGGGGATGGTTACACCTCGCATGCACTACGTGCCACGGGGCTGTTCCTGAAACGTGGTAAGACAGTGCATTATGCGTTGTGTTTTATGATAATAGGAAATTGGTAGCCGGGCGTGGTGGCGCAGGCCTGTAATCCCAGCACTTGGGAGGCTGAGGCAGGAGGATTGTTGTGAGTTCGAGACCAGCCTGAGCTACAAAGTGAGCTTAAGGCCAGCCTGAACTGCATAGTGAGACCCTGTCTCAAAAAAAGACAAAAAAAAAAGAAAAGAAATTGGTGGTGGTAGAGTCCTGCTGGGAAGGAGATGCAGGTGCCCATTCGGCAGCACTCGGGAGTTCTTCCTGTACAGGGGATCTTCTAGGCTTTGGGGTGCCTGCTGCACAGGGAAGACGTGGCCCAGCTCCCTGGACTGAGGGAGGCCTCTGCTATATAGGATGTAGGCAAATAGGATAAAGCAATAACCCTGTCAAACACTGGGCTGAAGTCTCTGCTGCTTCCTGCGGCCCTTGGAACCAAGCCTGGGATTAGCTTCCCAAGCCCCGGCCCCGGCCCAGGCCCCAGCCCTATGGAGCGCAGCTGTGGACCATCTTCCCAGGGTGTCTACTGCAGCCCGTCCTGCACCCACGGCGTCCACAGGGACCACTTTCCACCACCGCCTCCTCCACTCTCCTGCCCATTCCTGGAACCTCCGACAGCCTTCTCCTTCCTGTCCTCTAAGCTTTTATAGCCCGAGCTATCCAGAAGCTTAAAAACAAATAACAAACAACCCTCTCGGACTCAGTAGCTTCAAGACCAGGATTTATCTTAAGGAAACTAACCCATGGTCATGTAAGGGAGTTGGTTTCAACAGTTTTATTTTATTTTTTTGAAATAGTAACAACAAAATTAGAAACCAGCTGTGGCTCTGGCAACATTCCTAGCCAAGGCTCCTTATTTATTTATTTTGGAATGATTTTAGATTTACAGAGAAGTTGCGAAGATAGGAGGGAAAGTTTCCACAAGCTCCTCACCCAAGGTGCACGGAGTTCACATCTCACGGGGTGGTACACAGTCACCCCCGGGTACCTGTGGGGCCTGGGTCCCAGGACCCCGTGGCCGTCACACTCCAGGAATGCCTGAGTTCCTGTGAACAGCCAGCTCTGCACATCCTCTTGTGCACTTGGTACCAGCTCCCCACTGTTCATACCAAAGACCCGACATAGCTGGTACCCCGTATTGTTTAGGGAATGATAACAGGAAGAAAGGGTCTGTAGGTGTTTGGCACATACACAGCGAGTTTTCTGAGTGTGTATGTAAGATTGGAGGCAAAATCCTCAGATACAGACCCAGTGGCTACAGGGAGCTGAGCATGCTAATCAACACTGAGGAATTAATGTGACCACTGACTGACCTATGGGTTATTCTTAGATGCCAGCAGTGTTTCCCCTTCCATGCTTTCATTCCCAGATCTGACCGAACATACCACACCACCTTCACCTATCCTGTCTTATCCCCTCCCACTCCTCATTCTGTTCCTCCTAGTGCCCTCTTTCTCTTCCTCCACTTTTTCTTTGTTTTCTTGAGATAGGATCTTGCTGTGTGGCTCAAACTAGCCTTGAACTCATCTGTAGCCTAGGCTGGCCTCAGACTCGCAGCAATCCTCCTGCCTCAGCTTCCTGAGTGCTCAGATTTCAGGGGTGCTGCACCACACCCCGCAGTTGTCAGTGTGGACCCCCTTCTGGTCCGTGAGAATTCTTCATCGTCCTTTGAAAGTCTCGACTTTAAGAGCTTCGAAGAGCGCTGGTGCATGGCTTGTAGATAGCCTTCAGTGGGGGGTTGTCTTTCATAATTAGGCTGGGCCTGTGGGCTTGGGAAGAGTGGACAGAGGAGAGGCCTTCTCACGGCATCCTGCTGGCTTGTTGCTGGCAGTGTTGGCCTAGACCAGTTGGGTCGGTATGGTGCCTGCCAAGTTTTCTCGCTGAAAAGTGACCACTGCTCCATTTGGAAGCATGATGCTGAAAGATAAAATTATAAAGAAAATTAGGGAAAATGATGACTAGATGAAGCCTCTAGAATGAAAAGACTTTGCTCCATCCGATGACAAATTGGTACGATGCAGTGTGACAGACAAGAAAAACGGGAGCTTTTCAGGTCAGTTGGGAAATGCTAGATGGCTTAGCCCGGATATAGGAAAAAGAAGGAATTGCCGCTGCCCAGTAGGAACAGCAGAAAAGAAGAGAAACAGAGCTCTTAACCTCCTGGTCTTCCAGGAAGTGCAACGCAAAAGCATGTCATGCCTCCGCGAGAAAGTGAAAATGCTATCAAATGCTAGTAAGAAGAAAGAATGCAAATACTGGGGAATATTCAGTTCTGTTTGTGTGTGTAATATATGAGAAAATCTAGACCCTCCCAGCACCACATACACACACACACACTCACACACACACACTCACACACACACACACACACACACACACACACACTCACTGATTTTAACTTACAAGTAGTAAGCTACATGAACAGTTCTGTGAGTTTTGACACACATGTGCTCCTGTGCTGCCTCATGGTCAGGGTATTGAAAAGTCCCATCCCCCTCCCAAATCCTGTCCCACCGGCCCTGCACAGGCAGCCCCTGCCCCAGCCGCCCCTCGTGCTTTCAGGTCTTGTAGATTTTGCCTTTTGCAATCTGTCACGTACACCAGTCACACATGAACACAACAAGACTGTTTGTCTCGGCTCACCCTGATGCGCCTGTGATCCTCCCTGCCCGCGTTTTACTTACTCTCTTGTATGCGTGGACCACAGTCTGTTTATCTCTCCAACCTCACAATCATTTATGATGGATGTGAGTAAACCACTCTAAACTGTCACGTGCAGGTATAGTATCAGTGTATGTTTTCAGTTCTCTTGGGCAGGCACAGACAAGTGAAATACTGGCTTTGTAGGTAAGTGCACCTTGTAGGAGAGTGTATGTTTATGTAAAGGGGTCTGACACAGAGGTTTAGCAGTTGACCTAGTGAAATGTCGTTACCCCCTTCCTCTCCTGCATGGGACTGCTGGGGAAGCATAGCAGGGCAATCTGTAATTTTCCTGGATTTGTTTTTGCCTCTGTCCAGCTGATCTGGGTTTGGCCTTGCACGGTGGGAAGCTCTCAGCCTCCCATGGATGACCTCTCCCTTCCCCTGGCACAGGCAGGCAAGGAATAGTATATATAGTTCTCAATTTAAGTAGCCCTTTAGGGAGCTGGGGAGATATCTTGGCAGTCTAAGTGCCTGTCTGGCCAGTGCAAGGACCCGGGTACCACATGCCATGCTAGTCCCTAAGTGCCCTGAGCCAGCCACCAAAACTGGGCATGGTGGTCCACACCTATAATCCCAGCGCTGGGGAAGCCTAGACAGGGAATCACTGTAAGTCCAAGCTGCATAGTAAGACCCTATACTAAATAAATAAATGATTAAAAGGTTAATACATTATGAGGTTTTTTTTTTGTTTTGTTTTGTTTTTTGCTGAATTACAAAAGTGAAGTATACACATATCAAAAAAATCAGGTCGGCCAAATAGCTCCGTGGATTAAAGGGCCTGCAATCAGGGACGAGAGTGTGGGGTTCTATCTCAGGGCCCACTATGCCAGCCCCACCCCCAGGGCACACTGAGAAGGCAATTGAGACTGGGTGTGGTGGCGTGCACCTGTAATCCCAGCTCTTGGAAGGCTGTAAAAGGTGGATCACTAGGAGTCCGATCTAGTAGTGAGACCCTGAACATCCTGTAGACCCTTCCCTAAAATACAAAAAAAAAAAAAAACAATCAAACCAAACAGGGTCCTGGGATGTATCCTCAGCACCATAGTAAAAAATAAATAAAGCAAACAGTATAAAGGATGACCCACAAAAAGGGTCCTAGTTCCTCATTCTGGACATAGCCAGGGTTCATGTCTCGTATACACTTCTAGAAATGGTCTCTGCCTTAGAAGAATCCTTTTGAACCCTGCTCTTAGAGTTCTAGAAGTCCAAACAATGGGGCATCACAGCTCTCAGGGCCATTCTGAAGTCACCAAGTCACGCTCAACTTGTAATAATAACTCAAATCAGGGCCCACAGTCACCTTTAAGGGTCCACTGAGAACCTGAGATCTTTTTGCCAGACGCTCTGCCTCTGCAGTGTTTGGTGGCAGGTGAGTAGCTTTCATCAGAAAGATCTCAGAACCCGAAACGAAAAGTACCATGACTAGAAGGTGCTGTATTAAAAGCAATGTTTTGCAGATAATTGACAGACAACGTTTGTAAGTAGCAGGGGCATGGCAATCGGTTCCGGATTTCAGGCTCTGTTTTGGAAGCTAAGGGAGTCCTTGATCTAACAAGTTTGCCTTGGGCTAAATAGAGCCATGGTCTGCTGAGCCCAGGAAGTCCCTGGGATTCTTCAGCCCTCGTCTGAGTCTGCGCGGACTCCCTCACCGTGTGGGAGAAGAGCACTACCCCAGAAAACACATAGATCCTCTTTCCCAGGGTGAGGTGCTTACAGGGCATTTCTTGCAGAGAGGAGCGGGCAACTTGCTTCCTGTAGGCTTGCAGGCTGAACCATATTCTAGAAGATTCAGGGAAATTCCTGGGAGGCTGAGCTTCATCCGGTTGGCAGTGCAAGTCACAGATTTGGGGGTGGGGTGGGGGTGGGAAGGGGACTATGCCAGCTGCCTAACATCCTTGCTGCATATATGAAGGCATCTGAGGTTTAGAACAATTCTCTGACAGGCAGGGAAACTGAGGCTGTGGTGCACTTGCTACTGCACAGCCAGCCCCACCTCTCAGCATTTGTTACTGGCTGCTCCGGTCCACACGCTGGGGTCTCTTTGCTTGCGCTGACAAATGAAGCCCCTTATGTTGGTGAAAAAGGCTCCCTGACAAGCTGGCTCCCCCCCCTCCACCCCAAGGGGGTGGGGGGTGATAGAGGCTTGCTCTGCCTCAAATCACCCATCTCCCTGTGTCCAGGGCTGGAAGAACCGTTTACAGCAGGGCACAGAGGGCAGTGGGAGGACAGCCCAGCCAGAGAGCAGACCCTCCAGGCTGCTTTATCGCTCCCAGCCATCCTGGGCAAGGAACACCAGCCCGGCCTCCAGGGCAGCTGTGTTCTGTCCTTTCATCAGCGCTGAGAGCAGGGGGGCATGGCATCCGTGTGCTAGGCTGAGGGAGTTTGGAGGGAAGTAGCTGGTTTCTAAAGAAATAAGAAGTCTTATCTTCAAAGTTCCATTTGGCCTGGCTGGTTACAGCAGGGCGCGAGTGACACACAACCAAGCAGGGGTGTGGCGGGCCCCACACAGTCAAGCAGGGAGTCAGGGCCGCTTCCATCCATCTGCTTCGCTTCCTTTCCAAGGGCCCTGCTCGCCGTGTGCCAGTCACTGAACCGAGGCTTTGGCAGAAGAGAAAAGTGATTATTCCCAAGGCGAGGAAGTGCGTGAGCATACACCTCCCCAGGACGCAGTTTGTAGGGTGAAGAAGGAGGGTTGTCCCGGGAGTCTGGGACAGAATCTCAGCCTGTGTATGCAGTCTCCGTGGCTCTCTGTGGGCCCGGTTCGTGAGCAGTAGCATAAGCATGAGCGGAGGATGGAGTTTTCAGACTCTTTTTTTTCACACATCGGACACCGCGGTGCCTGTCCAAGAGCAGAGGCCTTTGCTTCCAACAAAGGGAGCTTTTAGGTCCCTGGCAAGTAACCTAGGCAACCGTATCATCCTGACCTGGGGTCAAAGATATTATCCCCAGCCGAGCTAGTGAGGGACTCTGGTTCAGGAGCCAGGGAAGCCGGGAGTGGTCAGGTTTTCCCTCCACGCTCACTAATGGGCTCACAGCTTCTCCTAAGTGGTGGTGCTGGGCTAAAGAATCCAATTAGCAGCTTCAGGGCCCACGTCCTGCCTTCTGGATAGATGTCCCGGGGGTGGGGGTGGCCTCCCCACTGCCAGGGAAGCAAGCCCCTTCTTGTGGGGTGAGATGAGTGAATCAGAGAGACTGTTCCCTCTGTTTGCAGGTGGGAATTGGCTGGGCTTAGCACATAAAATGGGATTCTTTCCCCCCAAAAGTTGGCTCTGTACAGCAGATCTGTGGGTGCCTGGGCCTTGGATCTTCTGCGGTGGCTGTCAGCCTCCTCAAAGCTCTGAGCCTCACTCTGCTGTGGTAAGGAAAGGCTGGGGTCCATTCCAGTAACCTGTTAAGATGCTATGGGGGCCGGTGAGATAGCTCAGCAGACCAAGTGCCTGCTTTGGCAAGCACAGGGACCAAGGTCTGATCCCCAATCCCAAATACTGCGCTGGTGCCACCCCTGGGGCATTCGGAGCCATGACCAATACCAGGTGTGGTAGCGCATGCCTGTTATACCAACGCTGGGGAGGCTGAAAACAGGAAGATTACTGAGTTCGAGCTGCGTAGTGAGACCCTGTATCAAACACATGAAAATGAAAAAAAAAAAAAAAAGACATTGTTATGGTTTGTATCTAGTTGTCCCCCAAAGCCTCAGGCAGTCATGGGGTAGACTGCCTTGTAGAGTCTGTGATTAACTCAGGATCCAGTGGGATTATGGGTGAGAGTGCTGCTGGGATTATGGGTGTGAGTGCTGCTGGGATTATGGGTGTGAGTGCTGCTGGGATTATGGGTGTGAGTGCTGCTGGGATTATGGGTGTGAGTGCTGCTGGGATTATGGGTGTGAGTGCTGCTGGGGTTATGGATGTGAACACTATACCCAGCCTGGGGCAGATAGCTCGCATGCAATTTAAGAGAGACAGCCTTGCTCTCCGCTGCCACTGTTGTCCTTACTCCTCCCTTTTGCTCTTGCTGTTTTGCTGTTCGCCTCCACCATGAACTGCTGCCCTCTGCCACGTGCCACTCTGCCCTTGGAGCCAGCTGAGTATGGACTATAACCTCTGCTAACTGTGAGCTAAATACACCTTTCCTTCCTTCATTTGGGGCATCAGGTATTTTGTCCCAGCAATGAGAAGAACAGTAACTGAGACAGATTTGGATTTTAGCTCAAATAGGTTCCGGTGGAAACCACCCAAATGTCCCAAAGACAGGGCTAGGAAATTGTCTCTGGTATTTCATACAGAAAAATGTCACATGGCCTTCAAACATGGTGGTAACGGGCACTTAGGAAGATATGGGAAGATGATTCTAAGCTAGCAACATATACGGGCAGTTTTTTTTGTTTGTTGTTGTTGTTTTTTGGCAGAAGCAGGGATTGAACTGAGGCTCTTGCATTTGCCGGGCAAGCACTTATTCTACTGAGCCATCTCCCCAGACCCCAGGCAGCTTTCAAAGCTGCTCTGTTTGTTTGTTTGTTTTGTTTTGTTAATAAAACATTCAGACCAATATTTGAAAAGCATTTATTATGACATTTCTAATGATTACTGCTAATGGATTAGAGATTTTTACTCCATGCCCCCTCTGTCTTTTTTCTTTTTGTGTCAGGAGTTGAACTCATGACCTCACCCATGCCAGGAAGGCGCTGTGCTGCTGAGCTGTATCCCCCAGTGTCCTCTGTCTTTTCTAAACTATGCTAAGTTTCCAGGAAACATGTATTACTTTGTAGTAAAGTAGCAAGTCTAAGTCTAACTCTTAGTCCTAATGACCTCCGTGATCTTGGGACAATTGCTTTGGAGAGAATCATTTTTGGATTTTTTTGAGGGAAACACAAGCTAACTGTATGAAGCACATAGTTCATTTTCAGGTGTTGTCACCACCCAGATCATGTTTGAAAAATCTTTCCATTCTGGTAAGCCCCGTTCAAAAGCAGACCAACCATGAAGCCACTGGGCCTTATCCCACAGGCCTGACCTAGGGCCCAGGAGCCAGCCGGTCCATCTGCACCCCTGCCTCTGCCCTCTCTGGGTCTGGCAGCTGAAGCCCACGTTTTCAGCGACAGTGGAATGCTGCATTGGCTGCTGTCTGGCTTCTCCTTATGTACCAAGAAATAATTTGATGTTTGCAACACAAGGTCTTATTACTTAAAAGCAGGAATCCTGGCGTCGGCCTGCCTGGGTCTCACATCTATAGCTAGGGACAATGATACTGCCACCCTCCCAGGGCTCAGGTGAGGGTCGGGGTCACCGTAATGCCGAAGCCCTAGCATGACAGCTCGACCACTGCTGACTCCTGTGGCTGCAGGGTCAAGCCTCAGAAATTCACGACATAAAACCCACTATTTCACAGTGCCCAGTCCAGGGCCACTTAGTTTCAGAATGTGCAGCTGCCACCTCTATGTAGTTCCAGAACATCCTGTCATGCCCCCAAAACCCCTAACCTCCTGTCGTTCTAGATTCTTCGTCTGAATAGAGTTATATACTGTGCAGCTGTTACGGTTTGGGTTTGTGTCTAGTTGTCCTCCCAAAGTCTCACGTAAGTCATGGGGTGGCGGCAGCTTGAGGAACTGAGCGTGGCCCAACGGGTGTGCCAGAGGAAGTGGCGAGGCTCAGGGGCGTGACCAGATGGCCAGGCTGGGGCTCAAGGGCGTGGCAAGAGGGCCAGGGAGGGGCTCTAGGGGCTGGGCTAAAGGACTAGGGCGGGGCTCAAAGGGTGGGGCCAGAGAGCTGCAAGCCCTTATTAAACTGGCCGCGCCAGCTTCCCCTGCCCTGTGGCCTCTCCTCTGGACCCTGTAGCACCAGGCTGTGGCATCTGCGATTGAGGCCGCCTCGGGCAGAAAGATGTTTGGGGAAGACGAGGCACTGACCCTCTCTCCTGAGCAAATAAGGCTTTCAGGTCTTGCTACATAATTCAGGCTGTTTAAGCTACGAAACCCAGGCTGACCTCATGGCGATCCTCCTACCTCAGTCTCCTGAGGGTTGGGATTACAGAAACCATTCTCGGGATTTCTCTACTCTCAAAATAGTCTGCTTTGGAACCAGCTGAGTATGGACTGAAACTTCCATTAACTATGAGCTAAAAAAAAAAAAAAAAAAACCCTTACTTCCTTCATTTTGAGTGTGGGTATTTGTTCCAGCAATAAGAGAAGAGTGGCTGAGACAGCAGCCTGGGGTGTGCGGCTTCTGACTCTTTAATTGCTTTAGCCATTTTAAGCACCAGGCTTTCAGATGCCTGCACAGCTGGGCTCTAACCCTCAGCACACCTTAGAATCCCCGGAGCTTGCGAGGGCACAGATTGTTGCCTCCGCCCTGAGCTCCTGCCCTCTTAGGGTTCAGGTCTACGGGACACAGTGGACAGTGACATCACGGAGGGTCACCCAGGGAAGCCAAGCCCTGCGCTCTGGGATGCGGGATTTCTGGGGGCGGGGAATGAGTTCTTCACAAGCATGGGGGAAGCAGGGTGGAGGAGAAAGGGCTGTTACCAGTGGGCACCTCCCGCTGATCCTCCCGGAAGCCAGGTGCCCGCTTGCCAGGCCGGGAAGCTGGTGCAGATGGCTGTCTTCGGCCTTTCGAGGCAGGTCCCCAGCCACATGTCCCATCCACTCCCATCCAGCAGGACCTGTGATACACAGCAGAAGACAGGCTGGAACCCTCTGGAACCTGGTGCCTGTCTGTCCCTGTGTCTGGCGAGGATGACCTAGAGCGGGTCATGGCTACCACCTCAGTTCCACCTCCTTTTCCTTTGGCCAGTTTGCACCCTGAACCAGACAGAAAGGGAGTTCTGGGGAAAATAGCTCCAGCTTAACCAAGCGGACATGGAAGGCCCTGCCATGCAGCCCCAGCTCTCCCAGCCGCCCTGTGCACAGGTTGTCAGCTGGATGAACATCCCCTTACGAGCTTAAATCCCAGACCCTGGCCTCACCTGTGGGGCTCAGTCTCTGAATTTTCAGTGAGTCCCCTAGTGGAACCAAGTATCCAGCCAAGCGTGGACCTTCTGATCTTTCCATCAGTGGGAAAGCGTGGGCTTTAGGGCTAGTCGGGAGTGGTTTAGAATATCAGTTCTCTGCCTGCTGGCTTTGTGATACTGGCCAAGCCTACCCTTCCTGCCCTGAGGCTGTGAACTCGTCTGTAAAATGGGACAGTGCCTGCCTTCTTCACGGAGGGTTGTGGGAGCTCAGACAGGTGCTGTGCACCAACTCCAGGCGTGTGGAGCACGCCTGTGCCCAGCAGTACACAGTTTCACCCCCACGCAGCCAGGCGCGTGTAGGATGGGCCCGAGACTTCTTCCTTCTTAGGAAGCTGGGCCTGCCTCTCCCCTCACGCTGCTTGTTCTGCTGATAGCATGGAAACCTGGCTTGCTGTTCCCGAGCCGCTCACACATTCCAGGCATTATTTCATGTAAATATCACTTGCTTATTTTTTCTGTGGGCGAGTTGCACAAACTCTATCTTAGAACAAAACTTCCCTGCCCAGCCCATCCAGCTTCCAGCCTCGCTTTATCTGACAATGCCCTTTCTTACACCTGGTGCCTTTGAAGATTTTTGTCCCTCACCCAACATGTCCACCACTGTTTCTTTGCTCATCGGTTGTCTTAATACTGAGTGATATTGATCTGGTCTCTGTGGGTAGACAAGCCACAAGAAAGCGAATGGGGAGGCACCAGGAACCCTGCCCTGGGGTGGATCCCAGCTGCACTCTGGGCCAGGCGGGCGGATAAAGAGGCCTTCTTTGAAGTGCTTCTGCTGCCCAGCAAGCAAACAGGTTTGCAGTTCAACTGTAAGGAGGCTGGGACGGGAAGGGTGATTGTAATGGTCAGAAACCAGAGAGCAGCCTCCTGCGGTTTGGAGTTCAAGTGTCACCCTGAGCCCACATATTAAAGGTTCGGTCCCCAATCTGTAGCATTATGGGACATGTGGTGGCTTTAGGAGGTAGAGCTTTAGGGGAAGAAGTGAGATTATTTGGGGTGCTGCCTTGCAGGGGACATTGGGGCCGTGGGCCCTCCTTCTCCTCGCCCTTTGTTTCCCGGCCACCCTGAGGTGAACAGGTGCCACACCTTCCCACCGCAGTGAACTGTGTCACCACAGCTCATAGCCACAGGGCCAGGCAAGCAGGGACTGGAACCTCCACAGTCGTAATGCCAAACAAACCTTTTCTCTTTTTAAGTTGATGGTCTCAGGTATTTTCTTATCATGACAGAAAGCTGACTAAGACAGGGACTTTCAGGAGTATCTATCATTATTGGGCAAAGGCTCAGAGACAAAGAGGCTGGGATATTGCCAAATGAAAAGGGGTTGTGCCCCCTTGGCAAACTTTTATAGCCTTCATTAATATGATCCTGTCATTTTACTCATTTCTGGGATTTTGTAATCTTGAGATTTGTGTAGTCCTTCACTTTCTGTTGTTCTAACACGGTAAAAGGTCTGTATTAGTCAGCTCAGAAGTTGTAACAAATATTACAGGCTAGACTGACTGACTTCAGCAACAAAAAGGAATCTATTAGGGCCAGCAAGATAGCTCAGCAGAATAAGCACCTGCTTAGGCAAGCACAGGGACTAGAGTTCAATCCCTGCTACCAAATACCTCACACACCTGTAATCCCAGTGCTAAGGAGGCTGAAAACAGGAGGATCACTATGAGTCCTACTTGCATAGTGAGACCCTGTACAAAAAAAGGGGGAATCTTCCAAGCTCAAGCGTAGGGGTTCACCTTTCCCTGGTGGCAGTCTCCTCGCTGTGCCCCATGATTCTTCAGATCAGGGCACTGCTCCCTCCAGACCAAGAGCCCTGTGTCCCCACCACGTGTAGCACCCATGACCTCCCCAGGGTGCCGGCTCCCGTGACGTCACTGAGCGACTTCGGGAGCTATGAGGATGTGCAGCGTTCAGCAGGGCTTCAAGGCTGAGGTCCTGCCCTTCTCATCCACTGCTGTAGTCAAAGCCATCACAAGTTTGTCTCCACTTGTCAGCTTTGGACAGGAGGTAGGGGGCGGCGCGTCAGCCTCCGAACGGGCACCTGCCGCTTTGTCCGACTCTGCCGATGCGTGGCCCCGCCCTGATCTCCGATCAGAACCACCCCCTCCTGGATGTTCTTTGGGCCTCACTCTGTGGTCCACATCTCTCCTTGCCTCTGAGCAGAAGAAAAAGCTTGAGAAAGCTCTCCTCTGTCCCCTTCCTGCATTCAGAACGCCAGGACTGACTGGTTATTCAGGTAATGTTTGTGGAAATGAACGAACAAAGTCACTGGAGATCTGTCCACTCTTGACAAGTGTACAGGTCCACGCTTAATGTGAGAAGAGTCCCAGAGAAACAGGAAGAGGCCCAGGGTCAGCAGTAGGCACCCCTGGCTGCCTGGCTTAACGTTCAGTCAGAGAACCAAGGATGAAAAGCACCCTGGAGACATCTCTAGTTGGCCACAGGCATCAGCTAATATGCAACATGATCAAACACACGGTAAAGGTGTAAATTTAAAGTATTTATTCTACTGTGCTGAGGCGATCGCTCGGCCATTTAAGTGCCTGCCTGGCAAATGCAAAGACCCTGATTCGATTCCTGGCACTGCATGCCTCGCAGGCCTTGGAACCTTGGGCGAGCCGTGGACCACGAAACTGGGAGTGGTGGCACCCACCAGTAATCCTAGCACTGGGGAGGCTGAGACAGGAGAATCACTAAGACCCTGAGCTGTGTAGTGAGACCCTCTGCCAAAAAATAAATAAATAAAAAATTTTAAATAAAAGGTATTCTACTGAAACACACGTTGCCATTACTCCACCCCCACTTTGAGAATGTTTGACCCTGAGTCAGGAGGGTCCTTGAGGAGGCCACATAGTGAGTTCAAGGCCAGCCTGAATTATACAGTGGTACCCTTTCTCCAAAAAAAGAAAACGTATCCCACGGTGCTTGCCACTTTCCGAAGCAGGGCCGGAAGTCCCCTTGGGTGTCTTTATGAGGCGCTTCTTCCCACAGAAAGGCAGGTTCATGGAAACCTTACGCTGCGTCCTCCCACTCCTTACTCACTAGACCTAGCACTGTGGTGACTTCTGGCTTTTCCCCAAGATCAAAGTGACAGCAAAAGATGCCAGGCATGGTGGCGCATGCCTGTAATCCCAGCACTCGGGAGGCTGAGGCAGGAGGATTGTTGTGAGTTCGAGACCAGCCTGAGCTACAAAGTGAGCTTAAGGCCAGCCTGAACTGCATAGTGAGACCCC
>PVKA01028751.1:0-29062 GCA_004027165.1 Ctenomys sociabilis
GCTAAGTATAAAATTCAAAGAAGATAGATCTTTTTTTCTTTCAGTCCTTTAGTTTCTTACACACTTGGTCCTTTTTTTCTTTCTAATGTGGAATAAGAAGCTATTTAATTTTGTTCTTCCATAGCTAATATTTTTATGTATATGCTTTAACCATTTTTTTCTTTATAAGTTTTGGACAATTTCATTTTTGTGTATCTTGGTAAGATTTTATTTAAATTTCTTATGAAAAAATTTCATTTTTCTTGGAAATGTGGTATTATAAGTCAAACTAGATTCAGAAATTTTAAATCTTTAAATATTTATTGCCTATTCCTTTCTACTTTGAGAATTCTAATTATATGAATGTAAAAAAAGAAAGGAGCAGTTAATGCTTACAATTTTTGTTTTTACTCTGATTTTTTTCCTCTCTTGAATTTCTTATAACTTCTTAGTTATTGTTTTTTTGGGGTTTTTTTGTTTTTTTTTTATTTTATTGAAGTACAAATGTCAATCAGACAGTTTCAAGACACCTTCACCATACAGATTCGATAAATTAATACATTGCAAACTGTTTTCATAACGTTTTGGTATTGTACAAGGTGCATACATGATATTATATTTACAGATATTATTTTAGCAGATATCTCTTATCAGTGAATTAATAGTGCAGCTGCTTACTTATCTTATTTTTTATACCTGAATTATATCAAAAATTCAATAATTATTTTCCTAGTGGATGACCATAGTACTAGAAGCCAACATAATATCCTGTCCAACCACCATTAGTGCAGACCTTGCCTCTCATAGAATTATGTAGAAGCACAGCATTATCTATCCCAACTGTACTGTCTATACACACACATCATGATTTTTTCTTTCTACACCCCTTCCTTTGTCTACACCTGTCAAAAGTGGGCACTCCATTGACATTCAACTAACTTAGGTGCTTGAACTCGACACCACAATCCAACACAGTCCAGCATTCTACAACCATAGTGAGTTATTCAAAGAATCATTGTTTTTTTTTAAACAAAACTTATATATTTATATCTTATAATCAGAAAAACTAATTTGCACATAGCATCATGTAATACAGCAACCATTGTTGGTTTCCTATTACTTTGTTTAGTGAAATCTTGTACCATGTATAATGCTATTTTCTTCTGTCTTCTTATTTGTATTCTTTAAAAATAATAATAAAAATATTAAAAATAAAGGTGACAAATCAATGGTTATCTCAGTTTTTCATTTTCTAGGCTGTGATTAATGCTATTGTCATTTTCTGGTGGTACTACTGTAGCCAAAAGTGAAATAATCATTCTGAACAGTTGTTCTTCCCTATACTACATGCCTGCGATTGAAGGTTGAGGACATAGCTCAGTGATCTAAATGCCCGTTTGATCCCCAGTATCACATGCCATGCCAACATTCAGGCCACTGAACTGGGCATGGTGGCATATGCCCATAATTCTAGCACTGGAAAGGCTGAAAGCAGAGGATCACTATGAGTCCAAGTTGTGCAGTAAGACCCTGTACCAAATAAATAAATAGTTGTTTAAAATGTTTTTAGCTTTTCCTGCAAGGTGCAAACAGCACAAGGTGATGTGTTAGGTCACTGGGCTTCTCATGTTTATAGACAGCTACCACCAAGATGGTCAATGTACACGAAACTCAAAGGACTTTCTGTAAGAAGTGTGGCAGGCATCAGCCTCACAAAGTGACCCAGTATAAGAAGGGCAAGGATTTCCTGTACACCCAAGGAAAGAGGTGCTACAATTGAAAGCAGAGCAGCTACAGTGAGCAGATGAAACCCATCTTCTGGAAGAAGGCTAAAACGACAAAGAAGATTGTGCTGAGGCCTGAGCCTGTGGAGCCCAACTGCAGATGGAAGAGAATGCTGGCCATTAAAAGATGCAAGCTCTTTGAGTTAGGAGGAGACAAGAAGAGAAAGGGCCAAGTGACTCAGTTCTAACATTGTGCTGCACTTTAAGGCAAATTTGTTGAAGCAATAGGAAGATTAGCTGTAGGAAAATAAATGCAGTGGTAACTATAAAAAAATTGCTTAAATAAATACCAGGGCACCCATCTATATAAAATAAATATTAACAGGCATGAAAACTCAAATAAGCACTAAAATAATTGTATTGGGGGATCTCAATATTCTACTGTCACAGAGAGACAATCCACTGGGCAAAAAATCATTAGTGAAATATTAAAACTGAACCAAACTTTTTTTTAATGTATCTGGTTGATACAGGTTCTCACTATGCAGCTTGGACTCATGGTGATCCTCCTGCTTTCCGCCTCCCCAGCACTGGGATCATAGGCATGCATCATTACACCCAGACTCTGGCTGGCTCAGTCCACTCTGTGACTGGTGGGGCTGGCACAGCATGTGGTGCCAGGGATTGAACTGTGGTCCTTGCACTTGCCGAAGCTTTCCTAAGCAGGCGCTCTAGTTGCTGAGCTCTCTCACTGACCTGAACCAATCTTCTGAACAAATGAAATTAGTAGATGTCTACAGAATGTTCCACCCACAACATCAGAATACACATTCTTCTCAACTGCATATGTGACATTCTCCAAATGAGTTCACTTACTAGCTCATATAATATGTCTAAGTAAATGCAAAAGAACTGAAATTATCCCCTGTGTATTACCAGACCATAGTGCAACAAAATTGGAAATCAATCAATGGCAGGAGAGACCACAAGAATTTCATGAACACATAGAAATTAAAGAGCATCCTCCTGAACAACCAATGGGTCACAGATAAAATTAAAGAAGAAATTAGTTTCTACAATTAAATGATAATTCCAATAAAACATAGCAGAACTTATGAGACACAATGAAAGCAGTCCTGAGAAAGATATTTATAGCAATGAATATGCATATTAAGAAAGCAAAGCAAATGCAAATAGACAACTTAATGATGAACCTCAAACTTTTAGAAAAAGAAGAGGCTGAGCCAAAAGCTCATATAGGGGAGAAAACTATAGCAGAAATTATCACATTGGAGACTAAAAATATAACACAAAGAGCTAATGAATAAAAGAGTTGGTTCTTTGAAAGATTAAATAAAATCAACAAACCCTTATCCAACTTTTTTTTTTTATTTTTATTTGTTACAGCATCTCACTATGCAGTTCAGACTCATAGTGATTCTCCTGTCTCAGACTCCACAGCACTGGGATTCCAGGACTACTTTTAGATCCATCTGTCCAGGGTTCTGGGGCCAGCATGGCATGTAGTGCCAGGGTTCAAACTCAGGTCCTTGCACTTGCCAGGCAGGTGATTAGACATCTGAGCTATCTCCAAGCCCCCAACTTTACTTTAAAAAGGAAAGAAAAGACTCAAACCTAGGAATAAAAAGGGTAAAATCACAATGGACCCTTCAGCAAATCATCTATACTACTCTGAAAATTTGTATTGTAGAAAGACGGAAAATACAGTAGAAATGGACAGATTTTAAGATACAGATGAATTCCCAAAGCTGAATCAAAAAGATATAAAAGTCCTAAATACACTATGATCAATCAATGAAACTGAAGGTGTAATTAAAAATCTTACCAGCAAGAAAATCCCTAATGGATTCACTGATGAACTGTATAAGAAATTTATAGAAAATATAATACTTTCCAAACTCTTTAATGAAATTAAAAGAGAATGAACATTCCCAGATTCATCCCTGGAAGCAAGCATTAACCTGATACCAAAACTAGAGAAGGAACCAACAAAGAAAGAGAATTTCAGGCCAATTTCCCTAAGGAACATAGAGGCAAAAAACCTCAAAAAAGATATTAACAGGGGCTGGGGAGAAGGCTCAGTGGAATAAATGCTTTCCTGGCAAGCACAAGGGCCTGAGTTCAATCCCCAGTTCTGAAAAAAAAAAAAGATATTAACAAACAGATTGCAGCAAAGCGTTAAGAAGATTATACACCGTGATCAAGTGAAATTCATTCCAGGGAAGCAGAGATGGTACAACATATGTAAGTCAATAAATATAATAAATCATAGTAACAGAGACAATGACAAAATCATAAGATCATCTCAATAGATATACAAAAACCTTTTGACAAAGTCCAGCATCTATTCATGATAAAAAAACATCTATAACAAACCAAGGCCAACATCATACTAAATGGAAAATGTAAAGTTTTCTCTCCAAATCAGGAACAAAACAGTATGTCCACTGTCTATTCTTGTTCAACACAGTCATGGAAACTTTAGCCAGAGCAATTAGACAAGAGAAACAAATAAAAGGAATAATGATAGGAAAGGAAGTTAAGTTAGTGTTGTTTGTCAATGACATGATACTGTATATAGAAGATCTGAGGAACTCCCATTAAGGAACTGTTGGATTTAATAAGCAAATTCAGTAGTATAGCTGGCCACAAAGTCAACGCTAAAAAAAAATCAAGAGTCGTACTGTACACAAATAATAAACTCACTGTGAGAGAAATTAGGGAAACAACACCATTCACATTAGCATGCAATAAAATGAAATACCTAGGACTCAATCTGATGAAGGATGTGAAAGACGTCTACATTAAAAACTACAGCACTCTGAAAAGGGACATTGAGGAGGATATCAGAAAGAGGAAAGAACCAATGTGGTGAAAATGGCCATACTTGAAAAACTATTATACAGATTAAATGCAATTCCAATCAAAATTCCAGTAGCTTATCTCACAGAATCAGAGAAGACAATCTTAAAGTTCATTTGGAACCAGAAAAGACTAGAATAGCCAAGGCAATCCTGGCCAACAAAGACAAGTCTAGGGCTATCACAATCTTTGACTTGAAATTATACTACAGGGCTTCAGTGATAAAAACAGCCTGGTACAGAAAAAAACAGACCCAAAGATTAATGGAACACGCCAGAAGATGCAGAAGCCACTCCAGACACACTCAGCCACTTTATCTTTGACAAAGGAGCCAAACATGTTCACTGGGAAAAAAAAATAGAGCCTCTTTACTAAATGTTGGAAAAACCGGCTCTGAACAGTCCAAAGATTGACATTGGACTCAGATCTTTCACTATGTACTAAAAGAAATTTGAAATGGATTAAAGATCTAAATATTAAAACATAAACATTAAATCTGCTGGAAGATAGAATGGGCAAAACTCTTGAAGTCATTGGTGTAGGCAAAAACTTCACTGCAAAACTCTGGTCACACGGGAACTATCACAAAGAACCAACAACTAGGATCTCATTTTACTAAAAAGTTTTTTCTTCACAGTATGAGAAATCTCCAGTAGAGGGGAGAGTCAGCCCACAAGGTGAGAAAGAAGGTTTGCCAGCTGTTCCTCAGATAAAGATTGCTATTGAGAAGTTAGAAAGAACTCAAAACTATCAAACCACCAAATGCAAAACCCCATCTAAAAACGGGCACCTGAGATGAGTGTATACTTCTCAGATGAAGAAAGGCAAACAGGAATAAATACATTAAAAATATTCAACATTCCTGGTCATTTGAGAGATTCAAATTAAAATGACATTGAGTTTCCATCTCACCCTGGAAAGAATGGTTATTATCAAGACACCAACCAATAACAAATGCTGGAGGGGCTGTGGGGACAAAGAAACACTTCTGCACTGTTGGTGGAGGGTTGACGGGGATAACCACTGTGAAAATTCCTGAAAATACCAGGATCAGAGATACCATTTGACCCAGCTAGTACCCTGCTGGGTACCACCTCAGAAGAAGTAAAACCACTGTACCACAGTGATACATGGGCACCCTTGTTTATAAAAGCACAATTTGTAATAACTGGATGTTGAGAACAATCCAAATGCCCATCAATCAATCAAAGGATAAAAAGGTATGGTCTTTTTATAGAATGGAGTATTATTCAGCCATAATGAAGGATAAACTAGAGATTTGTATGGCTAAACGGGTGCAACTCAAAATCTTACTCAGAAGTAAAATACACCAGATGCACATGTGTAAACACGTATTGTCTCCCTCGTGTGGTAAGCTGACAGAGTAAATAATATTCATATTGCATAATAGGTATTGTAAGATGGGAAGAAACTTCAAAAGGAAAGAAAAACTGGGATGAGGGAATGGAGAAAAAAGGACTGGAGAAGTGTAATATATAATATATAGATATAATATAAAAAATATATAATATAATATATAAAGCATTATATGTATGTATACACACACACACACACACACACACACACACACACACATGATAGCTATACTACCAATTTCTTAGTTCATCAAAGAGAAATGTTCATGCTAATATTGTTTGGACAATTAAATGCTTATATTCTGAGCAACTAATTTAAAGGTAACAATGTGCAATGTATTAACCATTGTTACCCTCCTCCCCCAAAGAGAGAAAGAGAGAGAGAGGTCTTTTTCAAACTTGTACCTCTAGCTCACCCTCTGTGTGCATGGGCGTGACTGAGGACTAAACCCAAGGTCTCTGCACTGAGCTCCATCCCCGGCCCCTCTTGCTTTTCATTTTGACACAGGGTCACACTAAGTTGCCCTGCTTGGGATCAAGCATGTGACTCTCCTGCCTGAGCCTCCCCAAGTGCTGGGATTACAGCACGTGCCACCAGACTTAGCTCAGCTTTAACTTCTTTACCAAACTTACAGCTGAGAGTCTCTGATACCCCCACCCTCACTGTAAAATGAGTACTTTACCCACCCCGACCATCCAGGCTTCTGCTTTCTCCTGTCACCTCTTGCTGAAGCAGACATTTGTGTTCTTCTCATCCTTCAGTCTCATCCTTAATGAAATTCCCCATCCTCCTTCACTATGCTCCCCACACAGGATGTTTTGGCAGAAATGCTGTACACTTCTACCTAATGTATACCATACTAAGTGTCAACCAGGAACTATGCTGGATGCTGAGAACATAGGGATGGGCAGAACTGAGGACTCAGGGGACAGACAATAGACCCACACATACACACCATGCTGCAGAGTTGTGGACAGGGCTAAGGGGGAGGCAAGCAGGTTGTGGTGGTTAGCGAGGGCCGTGAGTATACTCAGAAAAGGCATCTCAGAAAAGGTTAAGGGACTATCTTGTAAAAAGATCCAGGAGAGAAGAAACAAATTCCAGGTCGAGGAGCATAAGATTCCAAGGCCTCAGGCAGAGAAAGAGCTCTCCATCTTCAAGGACCAACAGTGACACCTTGAGTAGAAGCTCACTGAGGAGGAAGTGACTGTAACTACACAGGGTGAGTGAGTAGAGACCAAGGCCTTCAAGGCCACTGCAAGTATCTGAACTTTAGTCTACATGTGATGAGCAATCAAAGGACAGCACTTAAGGAGAGGAGGGATCCAACCTGTCTTGTGCTTCTGTAGCCCAAAGAATGAACTGTGGCAGACAGAGTACAGGGACAAGTTTGATTTCTGCACCAAATTGAGCGAGAGGTAGCGGCAGCTTTGCAGTGATCATAGTGAGAAATGAGCCAACTTGAGATGGAGGAGATGTACGCCAGAGGAGAGTCTGACGGACTGGCTGGGGAGATGAGGGAGAGGAAGGCATCCGAGATGAGTCAGGAGTTCTGGTCTAGGCAACTAGGTGGCTGATGATGCCATTTCTTGAAGTGGGGACCTAGAAGGAGGATCTGAGCCAGCTGGCAGTTGCATACAGCCGAGAATTAAGAGTTTTCTTTTAGATGTACTAAATTTAAGGTTGTGATGAGACACTGGTAGAGATGTCAAGTTGATAGCTGCATATAACAATGTGGGCTCTGTGGGAAAAGCTCTGAGATGGAGATCCAGTCAGGAGACACCACTGAGGAGGTGTATGCATGAAAAGATTCTTCACAAATGGGGTACGAAGAGAAAGGGGGTAGCAGGAGAGGAAAGGAATTCTGAAGCCAGACCCTAAGGCAGTTTAGCACTTGGAAACCTTCTCTACAATGAGGATCCAGAAAATTTTAAGAGAAGTAGGAACCATTAATATAGAAAACTCTGCGAGAGTATGATGCTATAAAACTAAGTAAAAAGGTAAGAAGGGTGTTTCATGATGGAGGCAGGGTCCAACATGACTGAAAAACCACAGACCATAAAATTTTAATAAGCCCCCCCCCCAAAACATTCACTGGTTCTAGGATGGCAGAGTTGAAAAAAGAGTAATTTGTGGTGAAGCAGTACTGTTAGCCCATCTGTAGGTTAATAGTCTTGTTTTTTGTTTTGTTTTGTTTTTGTTTTTTGGCAGAACAGGGAATCAAACTCAGGCCCTTGAGCTTTCCAGGGAAGCGCTTATTCCACTGAGCCAGCTTCCCAACCCCGCCATCTGTAGGTTAAGACATGAAGCAGTTTGTGTAACTTTGGAGAAGTTCTGCTGTAGGGCAGGTTGCTGTGTAAAGGGACACAGCAGCAGTGGAGGCTTCTGTGAAGATGAGGATCCATGGAACATATTCGAGGGTGGGTGGGAATGAAGTAAGGGGACGGGCTAGCACTGCTGCAGACACAGGGAGTCATGAAGAAGGAGAACCTCTCGAGACTGGCAGAGGGGAGGTACTATGCGGACACTGTGCATGTGCTCAGGCACACATGCAGGCCTGGGCGATGGGAGGAAAGGAAGGTCTTCGACAGTTTTCACTACCCGATGAGGAGAGAGAGGAAGTCAATGGCAATGATGATGAGCAGCAGAGGAGGAAAGGAAGAGAAGGGTGGAGAAGCAAGCGCAAAGCATGCGCATGCTTCCAGCTCCCAGTGCAGAAGCGGGGCCTCTGCATTACATCCGTTCCCACCCCAAATCTGACATCTACAGTTCTCCATTTTGCGTCCCACATGGGCACACTTACGGCCAATACATCCCCTTCCCTGCCACCTCTTCCTGACCTGCTGTAGCTCACCCAACGCTCTCCCAAGTGCTGCGAAATTTCTCGCTTTGATTATGTCTGCTCAGGCTCCATTGGCCACCTGGCCTGCCTTCTTCTCTCTTGCTGAAGGCTCGCCTCATCCTTCAAGATCCACCTCAAATCCTATTTATTTCATGAAAATCACTAAGTCCTTCCATTAAGATTAATTTCTCCTCCCATCTTGCCTTATTTCCTTAAAACTCATTATCAAAGATCGAAGTCTGTCATACACGATAAGCACGGTTTATGCACGTATACTTATCTGTAGGTGTGCTTGTGCCTGTCTCCAAAGAAAGAAGAGGATGAGGTAGGAGAAGTGGACGTGCCATATAGGCGCCCGTGTTTCCCCTCGGTGGCTTATAAAACTGCTTCCCTAGACTGGCAAGCGCAACAGCAGCCTCCAGCTTCCCCTTGGCTTCTGGCAGCGCCCCAGAGTGGCCCAGCCCTTCCACTTCCTGTCTGCTCCCTCTGCTCTTCCATTCCCCTGTGCTTCCACTTCAGATGCCCAGTCGCTGCATCAAACCTTAAGAAGCAGCTCCATCTCCCAAACAGCAGGCAGAGAGATGAAAATGCAAAGCTGAAAAATTTGTGCAAGAGAGGCACCCTGTCACCCACTTTCCTCTGCACCCCATCGCACAAGAGTTTGGCAGGGTCCCGGCTTTTCAGGCACTACAGAGACTGCAAGAGGCTGGGCCAAGACTGTCTGGGGTGAAGGGGTGGGGATCATCCCCGCGTGTGCAGGCGAGCGGCATTGGCTCTCGGGCACCTGGGCTGCTGATGGCAATGTGGGCACAGGGCTGGGGAAGGGTCCTCCTGGACTGAAGGCTGCCCCTTCCACAACCACCCTCCTCCCTCAGTGCAGTCGGGCCTGGCAGGGGCTGCCCTATCCAGCCCCTGTCCTCTTCAGGAACCCCGAGAGGCCACGGGACCTCAGGACCAGAGCCAGTTGCTGGCCTTGCTCCACTTCGTTGAGCCCTGTTTCCTCCGAGCCTGGGCCGGGTTCTAGCTGCCTGTAGAAGCTCGATCTCGTTCCCAACCCTAGCCTCTTACTCCCCTCCCAAAGCACCGCAGAGGCTGCAGCCTGATTAATGCTGCGCTGATAGCTACAGGAGCCGGCTTGCTGTTCCCGGCAGGCGCCCCGCTCCCAGCGCAGGGCTGGCTCCAGCTGCCCTACTGCGACCCCTGGCGGCGCAAGCTGCTCTCTGCAGAGCGTGCGAAGCCAGGAGCTGCAGGGAGGGGGAGGATAAGAGATAATGCACCCCCTCCCCCAGATGGCGGGGGGCGGGAGGAGCAGAACGGAGGGAAAGCAAATTCTGCTTTCTTGTAAAATAAACAGGAAAGAAGGGAACAATCTGCTAGGGATGGTCGAGGTTGATGGAGGGTGATAGAAGAGGGGACGGTGGAAATGTGAAAATCTGTTTATAGTTGGAACGGAATCTGTTTAATATGATGCGTACAGAAAATATGACTTAGGAGGTTTTCGCTCTCCTGCACCCTGCTTCTCTTGTCTTCATTTTAACTAGCAGTGAGCCCTGGTCCCGTTTTCTCTTTCATATTTTCTGGAAGAGACATCCATTTAGAGAAGAAAACGTAATTCGACTATTTCCAGTGCCTTTGGTGAGCCCCTCAGGAGGCACAGTAATATTAGAGTTGAAAGCCCAGTATTTGGAGACACTGTGAATCCAGCACACGTCCAGCTGTGTGATCTGGAATAACTTGCTTAGCCACTCTGAACCTTTTATTTTATTTTATTTTATTTTATTAGGTAAGAGTCCACAGGTGTTCAGTGTCTCCCTGCTAGATCGGACTCGTAGTGATCTGCCTGTGTACAGCCTCCCAAGAGCTGAGATTACAGGTGCGTGCCACCCCTCCCAGTCTCAATTGGCAGCCTCAGCGCACCCCACGGGCTGGGCCAGCACAGCAGGCATGTGGATGGAACCCCTGGTCCGTGTACCTGCTTGCAGGCGCTTTAATCCGCTGAGCTATTTGTCTGGCCCTTCTGAACCTCTTTGTCTTAGTCCAGAAAACAATGTAAGGCAAGGGAATGAAAAAAAAAAACAAATTAAGATGTATTCTGTACAGGCATCAACTTTTTTTTTATTTATTTTTTATTTTATTGATGTACAAATATCAATCAGACAGTTTTAAAACACCTTAACAAGACAGATTCGATAAATTAATACATTGCAAACTGTTTTCATAATGTTTTGGTATCGTAGAAGGTGCATATTATACTTACAGACATTATTATAGCAGATGTCTCTTATCAGTAAATTAAGAGTGTAGCTGTTTACTTATCTTATTTTTTATACCTGAATTATATCAAAAATTCAATAATTATTTTCCTAGTGGATGACCATAGTACTAGAGGCCGACATAATATCCTGTCCAACCACCATTAATGCAACAACAACTAAAATCAATTGAGTCAGGCATCAACTTCCGACGAGGAATGTGAACATCAGGTACTACATGCATGTACTAGTGAAATAATTTTTAATCCTATATTTTTACGCATAAATTATAAGAATAAATGAAATTTTAGAAAAGAAGAAAAAGCTCCCACCTCCGCTCTGCCTTGGAACGGAGGAGTTGTACAGTATTGGGTCTGCACTCCCGTCTCTGGCGGGCCCCCTTTGGGGGCACAGCGGTGTAACTCACGAACAGGACACAAGCGCCTGGGGGTGCCAAGAGGATGAGACAGCGCACCTTCTGCCCCTCCTTCCCCTTCCTTGCCTCCTGTCAGCCCACAAGCCCATGCCTGACCCCGTCGGCCCATAACAAGATGGAGTAGGAGGAGCCACGAAGCGTAAGGCTGGTCCTAGCGCGGCGTTACGCTTTATGTCTAGATGTCCCCCCAAGGTGCCATGCAGTCATGAGGCGGGCTTCTAGAGTTTATGGTCAGCTCCCGATACAGCGCGAGGATTACGGGCGTGAGGGCTACACCCACCCTGGGGCTGCCCCGCACTCAGCCTAAGGGACAGAAAGAGCTGGTTCTCCCCGGCTCCTCCCTTTCTGCTCTTGCTGCTGTTGCTGATTTCTGCCGCCCTCCCCCCTGCACCGCACCACTCTGCCTTGGAGCCAGGCGAGTATGGATTGAAACCTCCGCTAACTGTGAGTTAAATAAACCCTTTTCTTCCTTAATTTTGGGTGTTGGATATTTTGTCTCAACAACAACAACAACAAAAAAAAAAGTAATCCAGACACTGGATGGAGCCTGCTAACTTCAGTCTGCTCTCAAAGGCTGCACATCAGCGCCCTTCCTCTTGGCGCTAGTATTGCAAATATTCCATACTTTGACACACGTGAGCCTCCCTGCTAGGAGCTTGCAAGGTGAAGAGGTTCTCCAGGGGGCCCCTTTTCCTAAGGAGCATGATCTAGTTGGTAAGGTGTAGCATACACCAAGAAAAAGTAAGCAAGAGACAACTACATGACGCACCGTGATTCCAGATGGCAGGCACAGAGAGTCACCTGAGGGGCTCCCCAAGCAGCACAAAGGGTCACAAGGTGGAAGGTTCACCTGAGCCCCAAGAGCTGCTTTGGTACCATGGGCTGGTGCTGCCCTCTAACAGAGAAGGATGCGAGCACATGACCCGTCCCCTACGGCTACTGAGGGTGCTGCACCATCTTTAGCCCCTGGACTCTGAGCTTCTCTCCCAGAAGACCACTCGGAGAGTCTGGCTGCCCAGCGCCTGTCTTCCACTGAGCCACAGCTAAGTTCCAGGGACAAGCAGGGGGAAGAAGACCGTTATTCCGGATTCCTTGTCCACTCCTTTGGTTCACTTATATCATCATCTGTCCATCCACTTATCTACTCAGTCTTTCCTTCAATCGGTATCTTATTCAGCAATTGTTATAGACCCAGAATGTGTTTCTGTTCTATGAAGAGTACAAGGAATGATGCACTTCCTTTCTTTCTGCCCTAAGTAGGACCTGACAATACAATTTTAAAGCATCGCTTCTTTGCCCCGCTCCATCTGTGGGAAGCCTTGAGAGTTGCAGGGCTCAGGCCATCACGGAAGCGAGGCCCTAACCGCACACGTCCCTCTAGTCTGATTAGCAAGCGCTCTCCCATGGGATCTAATTGTTTCGATTCTGCTCAGCCACCCACCCACTTCCTAAGAGACGGAGGAAAATAGGACCCCGGGTTCTGGCCCTTGGTAGGAGGCACAAGTAAGTCCAGCTTTGCCTCATGTTCAAAGCCAGGTGACTGACAAAGAAGCTCATCCCAGTCCATCCCTCACACGTGCCCACCCCCTGGGGAGTCCACATAGAATCATTTCAGTAGGTTTTTCCCTACCTGCTGCCTCTCAGTCCCACCCTTGCCTTCATGGGATTTGTGGCAATCTGCGCTCTTTAAAATATTTTCTGGAGTGTATTTGTGTGCCCTTAGTGGTGGCAGAATGCTGTATAATTATCTCCCAATTCATCAGGGCTCCTTAACAGGCAAATGCCTTTTTCTCCCAATAAGTTTTTCTGGCTGAGGCACCAATAGGCCTTGTTGCTACGGAAACCAGAACGTTTCTCCCTCTGTTTTAATGGTATGTTGCAAGCAATGTGCATATGTGTGTGTGCACACATGGTGGCCGCTCACGTTTCCAGCGCTCCCCCGCCCCCCAGTTTCCTACCTCTCTCGACCTAGCTGGCATCCTCCCGACGTTCCATGTTTCAGAACGGTCCCCCCTCACCCACAGCCCGGCTTGTCCCCTTCCTGCCTTTCACCCTGCCTCCACCTCCCCCCTACCCTCCATCTGGTGTTCTCAGCTGCTTAAAAAGAAATACCAGTTGGCTGTGCATGCAGTTAAAGAGAAAGGGGGGGAAATGAAAGGTTAGTGGGGAAACAAAGCTTTGTGGAAGCCTGTGGCCAGCCAGGTGCTCCTTGCTGGAAGGAGGTGGCTTCATTCACTTGGCTACTTTCCTAGGGCAGGGGCTGCTTCAGAGACAGGGGAGAGGGGACAGAGACAGAACAGCTCTGAGCATGTGCAGGAGCTGAGGAGTCCCTTCCCTTCCCTTCCTGGCAGCACCATCTGCTACTGCCGCTTGCGGGACAGACGAGGGGCCTCCCCGCCAGTCCCTGTTGGGTTCAAGGACTGCTGGAGGTGGGAGAGCTCTGCCGAGCCCTCCTTGTTTCTTTGGGTGTTCGACAAAGATCTCCTGAGTGCTCGGTGTGTGGCGACACTGTGTTAAGCACCAGGATGATGCCGATTATCCCTGTCCTTAGGGAGAATGACCAGCTCCCAGCTACCTGCCAAGACAATGTGAGAGGCAATGTGACATTCGGGCTGCGGAGTAAATAAAAGCAATTAAAACTTGAGCCCTTCCTAACTGTGACCTTGGGGGAAGGACCAACAAGCATCTTTAAGGTTCATTTTCTTCTTCCCTAAAAGTAGCATCACCTGCAAGCTGATTCTAGAGATTAAATAAATTCTGAGTATTTATTAGCATATGTTTCTGTTGCTGTCACCATTGTCAGAGTCACAGAATGGCCAGGACAAAGGCAGGCAGGGATTCACAAAAGACGTGGGGTATTTGGGGGGAAAGCAGGAAGAAGACAGTAATCAGAGAAGAAAGAATAAACATAACACTGCTGAAGAGGCTGTGGGGAAAAGAAGCCCCTCTACACAACTATCATAGAAATCAGTATGGAGAGTCCTCAAAAATTTAAAACCAACAATTCCACTGAACCCAGCTATTCACCTTCTGGGAATCTTCCCCAAAGATTTAAAACCATCACACCACTGTGCACCTCTGTTTACAGCAACACAGCTCAAAATAGTTCTGTCTTGGATGTGTTCTATAGGCCCATCAACACATGCATGAACAAACGTGGTTTATGCACATAGTGGAGTACCAGCCATAAAGGATAAGCTTGGTCATTGGTAAGAAAATGGATGAGCCTTGAGATCGTAATGCTGATTGGAATTAATCAGACACAGAAGATTAACTATAGCATGGTTTCTCTTACATGAGAAATATACAATACAATTAATGTAAAGAGAAAATAAAACAGGTAACAGGAAGCTGGGAGAGACATGAGGACAGAGGAAGTAATGACGATGGTGTGGCATGTATATATGCCAACTCCTCAAGATGAAGGTAATGCTTCCGTGTCTCAAACACAGTCACTTCTAAAAGACTCTACACAGAGGAACCAGCAGTGCAAGGTCTGAGTGTGGTCAGGCATGCTGCAGTCGTGTGTGTGTGTGTGTGTGTCTTTGCCAGGCACATTGGACTTGGGCTAGGACATGACTTATGACTACTCTTTAGGGGGCTCTAGGTCTCAGGCTTACGATGGTCACAACCCACAAACTGTTTAGAGAAATGTTCCCTTAAAGACAGGCAAAGCGTCTCCAAACCTTCACCTACTTTATTTTTTTTTATTTATTTTTTATTTTATTGAACTACAAATGTCAATCAGACAAGTTTCAAGACACCTTAACAAGACAGATTCAATAAATTAATACATTGCAAACTGTTTTCATAATGTTTTGGTATCATACAAGGTGCATACATGATATTATACTTACAGACATTATTTTAGCAAATATCTCTTATCAGTAAATTAAGAGTGTAGCTGCTTACTTATCTTATTTTTTATACCTGAATTATATCAAATTTCAATAATTATTTTCCTAGTGGATGACCGTAGTACTAGAAGCCAACATAATATCCTGTCCAACCACCATTAGTGCAGATCTTGCCTCTCATAGAATTATGTAGAAGCACAGCGTTATCTATCCCAACTGTACTGTCTATATACACACATCATGATTTTTTCTTTCTACACCCCTTCCTTTGTCTACACCTGTCAAAGGTGGGTACTCCATTGTCATTCAACTAACAGGTGCTTGAACTTGACACCATAATCCAACTCAGTCCAGCATTCTACAACAATAGTGAGTTATTCAAAGAAGTTGTCGACCATAGCCATTTACAGCTCAGCTTAATATTATGGCCCCATGATGGAGCCACAGAAGAAAGAGATTGAAGTTCTATAGTGTGCCTGGGGAGAGTCACATGAAGAGAAAACTTTCTCTCAGGCTCTCACAGAGAGCAAACTGGTCAAGCATTGGCCGTGACTCATCCACATGGATGACACAGACAAAGGATCTACAGAATAATGTACAGGACTACAAGATAAGCCCCGAGAGGATTTCACTGACCACATAGGAAATATAAAGTTCATGTGTTGGTATATAAGTTTTGATCTATCTAGGTCTTAACCATCCAGCAGAAAAGTATAAAAATGAAGTATACTTCACCTACTTTAAGAGTTAATGATACCACTAGGCACGGTGGTACAAGGCTATGTAGCATTTGGGAGGCTGAGGCAGGAGGATCCACTATGAGTTGAAGGTGAGCCTTGGATACATAATGAGTTTAAGGTCAGCCTGGTATGCATAGCAAGACCCTGTCTCTAAAAGAGGGAAAAAATGTATAAGATTCTGCTTCCAGCCTAAAAAACAAATAGGACGACTTTGGGTCATATGGTGTATCCTCCCTCTACTCTCAACTCCAAGCAAGCATCTTGAACTTCATAATCTAAAATGATGCCACATTTTCACCTTCCCTTGTGTTTAAATTAAATGATATTTCTGCCAGTAAGCCTAGAAGAAATCAGAGCTAACTGAAAGTCACCAGACAATGAGTGAACACATACACTCTTCCCATCTCAGTCCATACCACAGCCAGTGCCTGGAATACAAGATTTTCTTGGCATAGAATGATTGTTTGCAGTCGTAGGTGTTCATTTTCTCTTCCATACACACAAAGGATATCTCTCCTTGGATTTATTAGTATTCTGCTGTCTTTTGCAATTATTGGAATGGATTAATGCTATAATTGTGGAAAGATGCATGTATATGTATTTGAACAGGTTTGATGAAGATGCAAAAATATTTCGACAAAATATTTTTTAATCTAAGGATAGGGCAAGGAGAATGGAGTAAAACATGAGCTTCAGTAAGTACAAGACACCATGCAAGGCTGGGGAGATGGCTTGGCAGTCCAAGTGCCTGCCTGAGAAACACAAGGACTCCATGCTATGCAGGTCCTTGCATGAACCCTGGATGCACCACGCTGGCCCAGAAACCAGGCATGATGATTTGCCCCTGTAATCCAAGCTCTGGGGAGGCTGAGACAGGAGGATCACTAGGAGTCTGAACTGTGTAGTGAAACCCTGTATCAAATACTCTTTTAAAAAACGCAGACAGTGCAAATTTCTCCATGTATACTCCCCTATCTGACCTCACAACACCCACATATAATAAATACCCTTAGACTGTTTAGCATAATGGAAAATTGAAGTTGAGGTCAATGGAGAAACTTGCCTGAGGTCACACAGCTAATGATCTTGGATCATCATCTGATCAGGGATGAGGCTCCAATCACGTCTGCATTTTCCCAGCTTCAAAGCCTCCGGCAGACCAACCATTTATACTAATAAATAGAAGACTAGGAAGGCAGTTCTTTGATCAATACCAGTGTTGGCTTTTGACACAACTCACATAGCACTTTTATCTCATGGGTCCCCGCCCCAGAACCTAGCTGACTGGCAGGTCCTATCTCTTCCTCACAGTTTCCCCAGACTACAAAATTATGTCCTCTGTCCTTCTTCATCTGAATTCCAGTTCCATCCATTTCTAGACCTCTGAACACCAGGGGTTGAAAAGTAAGCAAACTCAAGTAACTGATACAAAAGCGTGAGGCTCTGTAGTATTTTTATTCTCCTAATATTGTTTGCCTTATAAAATCTAATAGAATCAAATGACTGTCCAATTGATAATGTCAAAGACAGGGAGACAAAACAAGATAATTTCAGGAAGAGCAAAGAGGGAAAGAGATGTTGAGTCAGCGAGATTTTTTAACAGCTTTATTGAAAACCCAGCTGACTGGCATATGAAGACATCCATGGGCTATCACCTCATGCAAGACAAACTTGGCTATCACCCCCAAAAGCTTCTTGTTGGGCCAAGTGAGATTTTTGAAATCCCTTAAATTTGGACAGTTCCTAAACAATGTGATGGCTCTGTGGCTAAAGGTAGCGTTGATAACCATGGCAGGCCTCCATGATATTTTTGTGAACTAAACAATGTAGTTCAATAACCAATTTTTGAAATCGACAAGTTACAATTTTGAGAACAATTTTTGAAGTTCTAGAAGTAATTTTGGATGTGTCTGTAGATCTATTTGTCAATAAACTCATAGGAAAATGATCTCCTCCAGAAAACACACAATACACCTGATAGCATTTCTGCATAGGTCCTGGGCAGAAAAATACATTAACATTTAAGAGGGGGAAATTATGCACCAGAAAATTCCAGCCAAAGTAATTTAACTATGGACCACATCAACAAATGCCAAACCAATGACTACCCCTCAGATCGAACAGGGCCCCACAGGAATGGCCACAGGGCCACATTTCCACCAACTGCAAACAGCCCAAATTCGGGGAAAGGGAGGCTCCGTTGCAAGACTGTCAGGCCCTCAAGGCCAGGAAGCGTATGCGTAGATCTTGCTGTCCTTAATACCTATACTTCTGGGCTGGCCATAGTGCTCAGCAGATTAAAGCACCTGCTCAAGCAGAGCACAGCAGCCAGGTATGATCCCAGGTGTACCTTGCCAGCCTTACCCCAAGGGCGTGCTGAGAGGGCAATTGAGACTAGGCATGGTGGTGCACACCTGTAATCTCAGCGTGTAGGGGGCTGAACACAGGAGGACCATTATGAGTCCAATCTACATAGTGGGATTCTATAGACTCTTACTAAATACATAAAAATAAAAATAAAATAAACTGCAGCTTTGGCTTTCTGTAGGAGGAGGCTAATGTGCAACTCCCTTCAGTCATCTCAAATCCAGGCTCCTCCAACACGAGCCACCTCCAGCATACCACCCAAGTTTGACCCCAACGAGATCAAAGTCATGTACCTGAGGCACACCAGTGGTGAAGTCGGCGTCACGTCTGCCCTGACCCCCAAGATCAGCCCCTCGGGTCTGTCTCCAAAAAAGAGGGGATGACATTGCCAAGGCAACTGGTGACTGGAAGGGTCTTTGGATTATGGTGAAACTGACCATTCAGAACAGACAGGCTCAGATTGAGGCAGTGCCTTCTGCCTCTGCCCTGATCATCAGAGCCCTCGAGGAGCCACCAAGAGACAGAAGGAAGCAGAAAAACATTAAACACCAGGGAAATATCACTTTTTATGAGATTGTCAACATTGCCTGACAGATGTGGCTCTGGTCTTTAGCCAGAAAACTTTCAGGAACCATTAAGGAGCTCCTGGGGACCGTCCAGTCTGCAGGCTGCAACGTGAACAGCTGGCACCCTCATGACATCAACAATGGCATTGTTGAGTGCCCAGCTAGCTAAAAAGCATAAGAAAATACATCAATAAAGAGATGATCTGACAACCAGCAAAAAAAATAAAATAAAATAAAAAATGCCTAGCCTTCTTAATAAAGTCCCAGAAAGTATTTTGTGGAATTTGCTCAATAATTAACCAGGATGCTTATTTCATGTGAAGTGTTCTCTGGTTTCCCAGACAAATACAAGGCCTCAACCTGGCTGCCTACAGAAACTTTACCACTCTAGAGATCAGCTGGCAGGAAACTTCCTGGAAGGTAAGCTCTCACTGGACTGCTTGGTGTCTTGGGGACTTCACACACCAGTACCTACTAATAGCAGACACGACAATGCTGTGCTTTGATGGTGAGGACAGCCAGACACATAAGTGGATGACAAAGGTTGGAGCGGGTGGGGGGAGGGTACACAGCACGGCAGCATCCTGAGCAAGCACATAACCCAGAGCAAGGAGCCAAGGGGGACTTTCTAGAAGCTGTGCCCCCAGCCTTATCACAGCTACCTGGGAGAGTGCTATCTTCAACTTGGGTATTATATACTTCATACCACATCAAGCTCAAGCATTTAGCTTCCTTGCCTTAAGGAGAGTCCACTAATAGCCAGTGTCTGGCAAGAAATCTAACCCTAGAACATTCTAGCAATAGGAGATATGGTGCTTGAGCTGCCACATTGCCTAATGATTATGAGAGAAAAGAAATTCTTGGTAAAATATTTCTGTGTCCAGTTCTTATTTTAATCAGAGCACTAAAGACTATCTTGGTTTTTTGTTTTGTTTTGTTTTGTTTTTGCGGAACCAGGGATTGAACTCAGATCCTTGCACTTGCCAGGGAAGCACTTATTCCACTGAGCCATCTCCCTGGCCCCAAGACTATCTTAAACAGAAAAGGGATAAAGAAAAAAGATTATAGGATGCCAAAATTAGGATGATAACAAGGGACAGAATTAAATGGTATATTAAATAATGACCAGGAAAGCTTGAAAGAAAAAGAAGGAACTTGAGCTACAAGCCTAGAAACTGAAGAATAAGAAAATTGATGGAGAAGTAAAGAGACAACAAACATAAAAGGGAGAAGCTATATCCATGAGTGCTCGTTGGGAGGAAAAACCCAAAGAACAGAATTGCTGAGGGTAAAAGAAGAGAATGAAGAAATCAGCACCCCATGGTGCCATCTATTGCCCCAAAAGGGACACATCAGGGACTGATGTGGTAGGTGCAATCCCCAGAAGTACCCTCTCTCCACTTGAGATGGCCCCCGGGGGACCCGGAGAGGCCGGGGACTGCCAAGTGCATCACAAAACCCCCAACACACACGTGTGTCCGAGGACACCTTCTCTTCCTTCACTAGTTCCCAGCATATTTCTGCACTCTAAGACCAGCTGGCCAAAAGAGAGCAAGGGTGTCTGATTGATGCTGCTGTGAAATTTCTGCTCTGGGAGCTTTCAGCCCAGAAGCACAAACCAACTTCCCGAAGACAGGGTCCAGGGGAGATATCGCTCATGTCCTCATGATAGGAAGGCTGCCTGGCCTCAGAAAATATCTTTTGGCTACTCAAACCTTGAGACAGGGCCTGGGGAGATGGCTCAGTGGCAAGCACAAGGGCCTGAGTTCAATCCCCAGTTCCACAAAAAACTTGAGACAGCAAGTGTTCCCTATAATGTGTGGTTTAACTTTTAAATATGTATTGTTTCCTAAGCCTGTGCTCTTTTTGCAGATGTAATGAAAAGCATTCCTTGAATTGTGGAGACCTTGGCTCTAGAATGGTTGTGCTCACCACAGGGAAGAGTTTCTCCCTATGTCATCAGTGCAGACAAGAGACTAGTAACAAGAGATGGGCAACATTGTTGTGTTTGAACAGGGTGCCTATGTGACAACCACAACTAGATTAACGATGGGCAACATTGTTGTGTTTGAACAGGGTGCCTATGTGACAACCACAACTAGATTAACCACAACTAGCATTAACCAAATTTACTGGGAATCACGGGGCTGTTACCGATCAAATACGAGATGCTTAAGAAATAATTCAAAGTATGAGCTCTTACTCACTCTCCCTCCAGAGAATATGAGAGATAACATTCAGTTTTCGAGGTCGGGGAAGTAGCTTATCATATCAGGAAATGGGTCTCAACAGACAGAGCCAGGGGGATGTTGGTTCTGTTATCACCCTGGTTCATTCCTTCTACCCCTTCCTTCTCTTCCTAAGAGTAAGTAGGACAACACCTGGGGCTTCCTTCTCTCAGGATTGTCTACCTTGGAAGCACCATGGGAAAAGTCAAGCAATCTCCAAGGAGACAGCGTGAGTGACTAAGCCTAAGAGTGACTGGGGATGGGTGAGTTGGGGAAGGGCAAGTGAGAACCTGACTGAGCTCCACTGCAGGTCCTTGGCAGCCTGCTGATTCTTCTAGAACCTTGATGGTTTCTCCTCTGTCTTGGTTGTGTTTTCTCAACAGGAGTACATGAAAGGTCAGGACTTAGTAGAGCACAACTTTAGGTTTCCTTCAATCATAAGAGTGTATGATTGGGCGACAAAAGCTCTTAACTTCATCTCTAGATCCCAAGAAAGCAATAAGTCTCATTAAAGCAGAAAACAAGAAGAACTAGGGCTGAAAACTCATGAAACTGTGGAAGTCTAAGTGCTATTACAGAGCTGGGGACATAGGTCAGCACTGTTCAACTGCACAGTGCTGGCCTGGGAAGCATGATGTTGTGAGTTAGATTTCTGGTACCAAAAACTATAAACGCTTTTACAGCCTCCTGTAACAAAAGCCTATTTTTAAATTGGTAATGTATTGGACCTTATATATGTGTGTATAATTTACTGTTTATAATGCTTCAAGGGGGGATGTGATATAGCTCAGGGGCATGAGGGCCTGCCTGGCAAGTGCAAGGTCCTGAGTTCAATACCTGGTACTGTAAAAAAATTAAAAAATAAATTAAAAAAATAAAAATAAATGTGTATATGTGCATATAGATATATCTTGTAATGCTTCAAGATACATACTGTACTGTGATGCCCAATTTATAGCTAGGGAAGCTGAGGCTGGTGGAATTGGAATAACCTATCTTCTTACAACTACTATGGGCTAAGCTGAGTCACTCTGACTTTCTGCTTGTGACTTTCATGCTGCCCATCTTGGAAAGCATCAAAGAACATGACTGAGCCTGTCACTCAGGCCCCAGTGGGCCCCACTTCTGCGTATGGCTGCACACTCTTCTGACTCACTGTGGGAATTTTTCCCAGTCAGGTGTGCACTGCTTGGCCAAATGAGACATGATTGGGAATAATTGTGACATGACATGGTCCAGAATGAGGAGCAGATGGGGCCTGAGTGCAAAGAAACCCCTTGGGGCTCCATTTCAAGAGAAGGAGACACGGCCATCCTAGAGATTTCCAGCATGCTTTGGCAGAGTGGCCCTCCAGGACAGGTGACAGCTATGGCTGATGTGGCTGGCAACAGCTGAAGCTAAAAATCACCTACTGCCTACAAACAACTCCTGCGATCTTGCTCCCCATGAGCAGCCCTGTGGCCCAGAACCCCAGGGGGCTGATATGGAAGGAGTCAGAAGAAAAACCAGAAAGGATGCCACAGGAGGAAACAGGGCTGCTCAGGACAGAGGGAAGGAAGGAAGGTTGCCACTGCAGAACACAGGCCTGCTTCGGACTAAGGGAAGGTAGGAAGGATGCCTCTGCAGAAGGCAGGCCTGCCCAGGACTACAAGAAGGTAAAAAGGATGTCTCTTCAAAGACAGGCCTACCCAGGACTGAGGGAAGGTAGGAAGGATGCCTCTGCAGAAGAAAGTCATGCCCAGGACTAAGTGAAGGGAAGAAGGATGCCTCTGCAAAAGACAGGCCTGCAGAGAACTAAGGGAAGGTAGAAGCATGTCCCTGAAGAAGACAGGCCTGCCCAGGACTAAGAGAAGGTAGGAAGGATGACTCTGCAGAAGAAAGGCCTGCGTAGGGTTAGGAAGGATGGCTCTGAAAAGACAGGCCTGCCCAGGACTAAGGGAAGGTAGGAAGGATGCCTCTGCAGAAGGCAGGCCTGCCCAGGACTAAGGGATGGTAGGAAAATGCCTCTGCAAATACAGGCCTGCCCAGGATTAAGGGAAGGTAGGAAGCACGCTTCTGAAGAAGACAGGCCTTCTCAGGACTAAGAGAAGGTAGGAAGGATGCCTCTACTGAAGACAGGCCTGCTCAGCACTAAGGGAAGGTAGGAAGGAGCCTCTGCAAAGACAGGCCTGCCTAGGCCTATGGTAAGTTAGAAAGGATGCCTCTGCAGAAGACAGGCCTGCCCAGGGTTAGGGAGGATGGCTCTTAAAAGACAGGACTGCCCGGGACTAAGGGAGGATAGGAAGGATGTCTCTTCAAAGACAGGTTTACCAAGGACTGAGGGAAGGTATGAAGCATGCCTCTGGAGAAGACAAGCCTGCCCAGGACTAAGGGAAGGTAGGAAGGATGCCTCTGCAAACACAAGCCTGCCCAGTACTAAGCCAGGGTTAGGGAGGATGGCTCTGCAAAGATAAGGTTGATGAGGACTAAGGGAAGGTAGGAAGGATGAATCTGCAGAAGACAGGCCTGCCCAGGAGTAAGGGATGACAGGAAGATGCCTCTGCAAAGGCAGGCCTGCCCGGGACTAATGGAAGGTGTGAAGAATGTCTCTGCAGAAGACAGGCCTGCCCAGGACTAAGGCAGTTCCAGAGCACTTCAGATTACTCAGCTGGCATGGAACAGGTGGTAAGCCAAGGCTGAGGGGGGAGGGCTAGCTGTTGTGTCCCGAGGAAATCACAAGCTCTCTCTGAGCCTTATGCAAGAGAATTAAGATTTATGTAATTTCAACATAGCCTGGTTCTAGCCTAAATCAGTTAAATACCTGATCTAAAGTCATTCTCTTTGTATTAAAAAAAAAAGTACTTGTAAGAAATAGTGGAGTAGGGGTGTGGCACAGCACATGGCCTGGCCCGTCCTGTGCAAGGCTTTGGCTTCAATGCAAAGAAGAGGAAGAGGAAGGAAAAGGCAGAGAAAAAGATTAAAAGGAAGAGGAGGAGATGGAGGAAGAGGCAAGGAAAGGAGGAAGGGAGAGAAGAAGAACAGGGAGCAAAAGAAAAGAGAGAAAGAAAAAGAAAGAGAAAGGAGAGGGTCAGAGGTATAACTCAGTGGCACAGCACCTGCCTAGCAAATGCAAGATCCTGAGTTCAATTCCCAGTACTAAATACAGAAAGATGGAGGGAGCGAGAGAGGGAGGGAGGAAGGGAGGGAGGGAGGGAGGGAGGGAAGAGAGAAGGAGATAAAGAGGGAGGGAGAGAGGAAGGAGGGAAGAAAGGAAGGAAAGAGGGAGGGCACAAAGGAGTTTACCAGAGGTCTTATAAGCATAGCCTGAGCTTTATCTTTGATCTCAAAGCTATCAAGGAGAGGGTCACTTTTTTTCCTTCTCTTGCAGATCAGTCAGGAAGACTTTGGCTTCAAATATGATCTCCTGATTCAACTGGCTTAAGCAACACAGAAATGCATTTCTTAAGAAGTCCAGGCACACTCAGTTCCCTGGGCAGGTCAAGCCATCCCAGGTCCTTCCTATCTTCCCCCTGTGGACATGGATTCTCCAGAGGGCTATAAGGATGGCATTCAGACTGCCAGGTGCTGTGGCCAGACAACCTGGACAGTGGGAGAAGGAGGTAAGGAGCAAAGAAAGCTCTCCCAGCAGCCCTCTCGTCGCCCGCTGTGCAGACCTGGCTCCTTGGTCTAGTCACAAATGATCACAGTTTTAGGGACCTGGGCCACCATGACTGATTATCCAGCATTACCTGACAAGGGAGGAGAAATAACAGCTGGATCAAAGCCAGAGTTCTATCCACAGGCAAGGGCTGGCTGTATCCATGGAACTAGTAACCAAATCTCTGTCCACTGGCTTCGCAACAGCTTTTCTCCTCTTCTGCTTTTCTAACATAAACATTAACGTTTAATAGGACAATTTCCCACCAAAGATAAAGATCACATTTCTCTTTTCCATCCGTATATGTGGCTGGCCAATGAGACACAAGCAGAGAAGCTGTGCGCTGAAATATTACTGTAAAGCAATGTCTCTGCTTGGAGACCCGACAACTCTAGTGCTCTTGCCCTCTTTTGTCAGCTTATAACCCAGATGTGAGTGCCGAATCTCTATCAGTTATTGTACTGTGTGAGTCACCTCTAAGGATGGAAGTCACATCTAAAGATGGGAAAACAAAGAGAAGGAGCTAGAGTTTCTGGCAACTCCAGAGCCCTCCCTGGCCTCTCTCCTACAGTAAAATAAACTCATACATTTTTTTGTCTTTGTTTTTGTTTTGTTTTGCTTTTTGCAGAACCAAGGATTGAACTCAGGCCTTTGTGCTTGCCAGCGAAGCACTTATTACGCTGAGCCATCTCCCCAGCCCCAACTCATACATTTTTAGGTCATTATTCATTTGGCCCATTGCTTACTAAAAGAGTAATTCCTAATTTATGCTGCAAACAATAGTATGTGCTGGGACAGGGGCTAAACTACAGGAGTTAGTTGACCTTGTTCTTTCATTTTGGAAACATGAAAGACAGCACCAGGTAGGGAAAAGCTTTGGGATCAAATTAATCTGACTGCAAATCCTGACTTTGCCCCACCCACTGTGACCATCAGTAAATGGCTTAGCTTCTCAGTTTTGCCATCTACGAAAAAGAGCTGGGGATTCCTACCTCAGAGGGCTACAGGGGGGTTAAAAAGGAAATCTTTTTAAAGCGCCTTAGATTGCAGTTGCTTGGAACCAGTGCAAGGTAAGTGGCTCTAACAAGGGGAGACTTGTAAAGATTTAAAAGTCACACAGCCTAAACTCCTTGCTTTTGTCATAGAAACTAAGGCCCAAAGGGATGCAAACAGGTTCCCAAAGCATCTCTGAGGCTCCAGGATCAGGCCTGTCACACACACACACACACACACACACACACACCCAGAATGCTTTCATCATCCTGTACCCACCCACTTCAGGGATCTCTTCTGGACATTGTGTCCAGTCCCTGATTAGTGACAGATGCTGGCCCTGAGCACCATGCACAGAGTTCTTTTTCTGTACTGACATCATCCATCCCGTCATGTGGCACTACTTTAATTGCTGTCCTATTTTTGGAAAAATAGATGGCTAAACATAAGCACTTTTAGGGCTTTTTTTTTCTTTTTTGGTTACTGAAGCAAAGTACTCAGTAAATAAGGACTGATTTGCATGACATTTTGCATGAATAGCGGTGTTAAATGAACAAGGTAACAGACTTTGAACTTTGTAGGCATTCTATTCAATTTAAAATGATTTTTTGTTGTTAATTCCCGGTAGATTTCCACTGACATTAAAATCAGCCACAACTGGGGCCTCTGGTGGCTCTAATGGTAAAATACAAAAGCAATTATGAGTCTGTGCATGTTTATTTAGCTAGGTAAAGTCTTTATTCCTGCACAGTTAGTGTGCAGATTTTCCAGGAAATGGGGTTCCTGGTTATACTCTGAATCCCGACAGGGCTGGAGGCATCAAAGAGACTCCGCTAGGAGCCCCACGGGACCCACACTGGGCTCTGCCAGGTAGAAAATGATCAAAACAATACCCACAGAAATCCGAAGGCCAGAAAATCATCTCAAAGGCTAAATACCCAGAAATCCTGTATTCTAGTTTTGGATTGTATGCTAACTAGATAGTGCGTTCCACACTAAAATAACTAAATAAAAGACAAAGCGCCTTTTCCGCCAAAACAAATCAGAACAGTCAATCAGCAAGGAACCGTGCCGGTGTGAGCGCCAGTCCACATAATTCACCCCAGGGTATAATTGTAGAACACGGCCAAGATGAATGGGGAGGAGAGAACAAATGGGATACAATAAGAATTCTACCCTAGATTTAAATAACGTTTCCTCCCCAGAGCGCTAAGTGCTTTCTTATAGATTAGATGGTAAGATATCATTATCCGCACTCATCGATAAGAAAGTAGAGGCAGAGAGGTAATCTGCTTAGAATGAAAGGGCCAGTGATCACCTTTGACATTGTCCCTGCAACTACTTCGTCCTGCACCCACAGATACTGAAGTTAGGGTGGTGACACGGAGATTTCCAATGCTATCCGGCCAAATAACATCATATTCCTCAAGGAACAGGGGAAAAATAAACAGCACCTGGCAACCCAGGAATAAGCTCTCTCTGCCTTCCAGTCCCTTTTTGCACTGATTCTGAAATTTCCCGACCTGCAGTGACAGAATTTTCCTCCCAAGGTCACCGGGATTGCCATCTAAAAGCAGAATCTCTGGGGAGGAGACAGTTCGACTTCCTGAGCCAGGAACCAGCCCAGTCACTCCTAAGAGTAAATGTCTAAAAACTCCTAGAAATACTCTATTCATGTCACAATAGGCCTCAGGTCTCAGGTCCAGTGCATGTTTATTTAACCATCCCACCATCACCATAGTTACACACATCCCATAATACAAGAGGACATTAGCAAGCCTGAGGACAGAGCCTTTGTGTGTACTTGTCCTCAGGGGTTCTCTCATCTAATCACCTCCTTTTCTGGTCTTTACCTCGCTGTGTATCCCCAAACACTGACGGCCCCCTGTCTGGGCCCAAGAGGCTCTCCATGCCCCTGGTGGTCTGGCTCCAGGAGGCTTGTGGCAGTCCCTGCGGGTGGCTGGGCATTGCTCTGGGCTCTCAGGCTGCAAGAGAAGCAAGGAGCAGCTGTCTGAGGCAGGCGAGAGGACTTGGGCTAGGGAAGGACAGGAGCAGTTCTGCAAAAGAGCAGAGCCGCGACACGGCCCCTTCTCTGTGCGCTGACACACAGGGCTTGGGCAGAAGCTGCAGCTGCGCAGAGGCCGCCTCCTCGCCCCATCTGGGCCACGGTCTTGGCCTCTCCTCTCTCACCATCTCTCCTGACCCTGACCGCAGACTGCCTCTTCCCAGCCTGCTGTGTGCTACTCTGTTGCAATAAGCTCCTCCTTCAAGAAAGGTGGGGATCAGCAGGACCAGAAGGCACCCCCTACAGTCCCAGGAGCCCAAGCAACTTAGACCCTGTCTCTATAAACATTTTAAAGGGCTGAGGATGTAGTTCAGTGGGAAGGCCCTGGGTTCAGTCACCATTATGGTAGCCCCTCGCTATTTTGCAGTTCAACTTTGGAGGATTCACTGTTTCACGAGTTTTCAGAAAATATGAATCTAAATTATTTATAGTAGATTTTTTACTATATCACAGGATTTTGCAGTATAATACAGTATATGTATGTTAAGATTATGTAGCTTTACGAGTTTAAAAGATGGTTAAGAACATTAGAAGAGTTTTTAAAAGTATGGGAAAGGCTTATGAGTGTGGGAAGGCTTCAAATACATATAAATACTAAAATAAATATAATGTCGCTAATTCGCTGATTTTCACTTAATCATGGGGGTGTGTGGAACATGGCCTCCGCGGTGAGGGAACACTGTACAATTGAAAAGAAACGCAAAAAGAAAGAAAGAAGAAGGAAAGTGTTGTAACTCAAAAATCAAGTGACAATGAGGCAAGTTCAAAAAGAAAAGAAGCGCTTTATTTAAGCTGGTACCCAGAGGCGAACTCTCGTGTCCAACACAGAGAGGCACGCCAAGCATTTACAGAGATCACTATTTAAGCTTAAAAACCACAAAAGCAGGGGAGGGATGGGGAGATTCCTGTAAAGTGGCAGGGTCATTAGTTCAGCATTGGGTGGGGTGTGGGGTCACAAGTGCACAGAGTTTGTCAAGATACTCAAAAATAGGGAAGGGGTGCAGATGCCTGTCAAGATAAGGCTCTGGTCACAGGGGTGAGGGAGTTGGGAGGGGTAGGCGCATACAGAACAGGAACACGGCGAGGTTAGAAGGGCAACAAGATGGAGTCAATTTT
>PVKA01028752.1:0-29059 GCA_004027165.1 Ctenomys sociabilis
TCTTTCTTTCTTTCTTTCTTTCTTTCTTTCTTTCTTTCTCCAGTACTGGAGATTGAACTCAGGCCCTCGCCCTTGTGCCCTGGAAGCGCTTATTCTGCTGAGTCATCTCTTCAGCTCCTTAATCTTTTTTTTTCTGAAGAATAACAGGAAAATATTTTCCCCAGTTTTCATATTGTCTCTTTTCTTTGTTGGTTGTTTATTTTGCTGTGCAGAAATCTTTTAGTTTTATATAATTTCAATTCTTTATTGTTAATGTCACTTGTTGAGCAATTGAGTTTCTGTTAATAACATCCTAGCCTATTCTTATGTCCTTAAGAGTTTTTCTTACTTTTATCTTCCAGTGGAATAAGTATTTATTTTGATATTTATGCCTTTGATCGATTTTGATTTTAGTTGAGCATATTTTGAAAATTATATGTCTGAATTCAATCTTCTGCATATATATAGTTAATTTTCCAAATGTCATTAGAGTATCTATCTGTTGTCCAGCATATACTTTTTACCCCTTTAGCCAAGATCAGATAGCTGAAAGTTCCTGGAGTTATTTCTGCATCCTTTATTCTGTTCTACTGATACGCATGGATACTTCTGTGCTGGTATCATGCTGCTCTTAATCAGTGTCTCTTTCATAGTATTACTTGAAATCATGGATTTTGATGTGTCCTGCTTTGGTCTTTTTGCCCAGGGTTACTTTTGCTATTCTAGGTCTCTTCTGTTTTCACATGAAATTTAGGTTTGCTTACCCTAGCTTTGGGAATATCATTGGTGTTTTGGTTAGAGTTGCACAGAATCTGTATATTAGCTTGGGGAATATGGCTGTTTTGACAACATTCTATTTGCCTATCCAGGACAGAAGATATGTTTACATTTTCTGATGCCATATTTGATCTACTTTTTCACAGTACTGTAGTTTTTGTTGTAGAAGTTTTCACTGCCTTGGTTAGATTGCTTTCTATTTAATTTTTCTTAAGGCTATTGTGAATGGTATTGTTTTACTAATTTAATTTCTTTCTTTGCGAGCTCATTATTGATATGAAAGGGTATTCTTAATTTTTGTGTGTTTGTATATTGCTATGATAGTGCATTTGGTTATTAACTCTAGTAGTCTTTTGTGGATTTTTGTCTCATAGCATCTTCAAGTAAGGGTAATTTGGATGTTGACTCTGATATGCATATTTCTGTTATTTGTTCTTTTTTCATTTTTGTCACGGCAAATGTTTTGACTACTGTATTGAACAGGAGTGATGGCAGAGGACATTTTTTACCCATTCTAGATTTCATATGAAAAGCTTTCAGCTTTTTTCCATGTCATATGTTATTGGCAGTAGTTTTGTCATAAATAGCTTTTATCACATTGACATAAGGCCTTTCTATGCCTATTTTTCTTCAGGGTTTTTATAATGAACGTAATGTTGGATTTTGTGTATAACTTTTTCAGCATTTATTGATGATCATATGTTTTTTGACCTTCTTTCTGTTGTGTAGTGTATTACATTTATTAATTTGTGTATTTTGAACCATCTTGGACCTCTGACAGAAAGTCTACTTGGTCACAGTGTGTGATCTTTTTGATTATTTATTGCATTCTGTTTGTCAGTATTTTGTTGAGGATTTTTGTATCTCCATTTATTAAAGTGGTTGACCTGTAGTTTTCTTTTTTAGTTGGGTCTTTTTCTAGTTTATGGAATCAGAGTGATGCTAGCATTCAGGAATGGTTATGGGAATACTCCTCTTTTGATTTCGCTAAAGAAGTTGAGGAGTATTGGCATAAAATCCTCTCAGAAATTCTTATGGTGAATACCACTTTGTTTCCTTTAGGCTTTTCATTACATTCAGTTTCATTCTTTGCTATTGGAATATTCAGGATTTTTATATTCTTGGTTCAGTTTTAGTAATTCATATGTGTCTAACAATCTATTCCTTCTGGGTTCTCTAATTAATTGGAATACAGATTTCAAATTAGTAATAATCTTGTGGGTTTTGGTGGTGTCCATTGTGATGTTGCCTTTTTCATTTCTAATTGCATCGATTTGGGTCTTCCCTTTATTTGGTAAGATTGACTAACGGTTTATATATTTTGTTTATTCTTTTATAGAATCAGCTTTTCAATTTGCTCGTTCTTTGTATTTATTTATTTATTATTTCAATTTCATTAATTGTTGTTCTGATCTTTATTGACCTGATCTTATGGCACATCATTATGTGATTTATTTGGGCTTGCTCTGTTTATCTGATGTGATCATTTATAGGTATAAACTTTCCTCTTACAACTGCTTTCATTTTCCCCATAGGTTCTGCTGTGTGATACTGGCATTGTTATTTGATATTAGAAGCTGTTTACTTTCTTTATTGACTACTTCTGTGACCCATTGATTATTCAAGATCATATTGTTTAATTTCTATGTGTTTGTATAATTTCTGTGGTTTATTTTTCCATTGGTTTCTAGTTTCACTGGACTACGACCTGATAATATGTATGGAAGAATTACAGTTCTTTTGTATTTTCTTTTGCGTACTTTATTGGCTAACATATCGTCTACCTTGGAGAAAATTCTATGTGTCACTGCCAAGAATATGTGTTCTGGTATTGTTGTGTGGAATACTTTATAGATATCTATTAAGTCCTATTCAAAGGTGTGACCCGATTTTGTTATTTCTTTGTTAATTTTTTATCTAGTTGATATGTCATTTTGTGATGGTGGAGTATTGAGATTTTCCCATTATAATTGCGTTGATGTGTCCCCCATCTTTTATGTCTAGAAGTATTTGTTTTGTGATGTTATGTTTATTGGTGCATATGTGATTTAGAATTGGAGCACACATATGTTTAGAATTGTTGTTTCCTCATGTTGGGTTGTTTCCTTTACCAATACGCAATGTGACATTCTTTGGCTTTTCTGATAAAGTTTGTATTAAAATCCATTTTAGCTAAAAGTAACGTAACTACTGCTTATTTCCAAGCTTCAGTTACATGGAATATTATTTTTCCTCCCTTCATTTTTTTTGTAGTTTATCAGTGATTTTTTTTTTTTTTTTGGCTACATATGTTACATACAGCATGCCTTTTATGTTTTGTTAGATATAGTCTGCCAATCTTTTTTTTTTTTTGGACTGGAATTAAGAACATTTACATTCGGGTTTATTATTAAAAGTTATCGATTTATTCCTGTCATGCAGAACATTTCTTGTTGATAATTCTTCTTTTCTCCTTCTGTTTAGTTTATCAGCCTGCCTGATACATTTATTCCATTAGACAACGGTATTGAGCCTATGGTGTGCATGCCTCTATAGCCATATTGAGCCCTGTCTGCTGGCATGCCAGCCAAGTCATCCCTGGAGCCAAGCATCAAAGAATACGTGTCTTTTAGAAAATCTCAGTATTCGTGTTTATTTGTATTGTTGTGATTTTGTGATAAATAAGTAGGGTAGATTGTAATTTGGGCTTCTCAAGGTTTGTAATCATTGAATTAGACTTTGCCATTGTTGGTTTCATCGTGTCTTTTAAGGATATGCTTGAGAAATTTCTGGAGCATTTGTTTGATAGTCATGAATTTCTTAAGATATTCTTTGTGGAAATAACTTATTTCTTCTTCAATTTTGAAAGATAATTTTGCAAGACATATTATTCAGGGTTGGCAGTTATTGTTTGACCTGAAGCATTTCAGTAAAAAGAAGAAGAACAGAAAAAAAAAAGAAAGAAATGAGTCAAGAAGCCTTCTGTGCTTTTGAATGAGTAGCTAGTTTATTTCCAAGATCTACTATTTTGGGATCTAGTGTATATGGGGATGGATAATGAGTCAGTGGTGACAGCTATTTTGTTCATTTTGTGTGTCAATATTGGATCCTGCTCTGCCTACCCTGCTGGGCACGGCTGATCAGTGATTTCCATCTTAGGTGAGTGCTCACTCCAGTAGCTCTAGTTCCCATGTGTACATCAAATCAGGGCTTTCTCTGGCTAGTTCTGTAGCCTGCTCTTTGGGGCTGCTGCTCTCCCAAAGCCCCTTTTTAAATATAACATGGGCCATGGCAACTGCCCTAGTGAAGGAAGTATGCATAGTTTTGGCACATGGTGAAAACAAGCAGACAACTGGGCTCTGTGTTGCATATCCAGAAAGACAGGGGTTCAAGCTGCTTGTGGTATTTATTTATTTCTCTATCTTAGGGAAAGTTCTTACAAGATGTTCAGGCCTTAGTACTAGATCAGACTTGTAGTAATTGTCCTGCTTACAGCCTCCCAAGTGCTAGGGATTACAGGTGATGCCCAGTCTCAATTTCAGCCTTAGGGCACCCTGGGGGCAGGGCCGGCACAGCAGGCCCAGGGATTGAACCACTGGCTCCTACATCTGCTTAATTCACTGAGCTACTTGGCTGGCCCTGCCTGTGGTATTTAATGCCAGTATTTTTAACCTATCCCTCCCTTATGACCACATACTATTGATCTAGCTTCTTATGGAGAGTGGGGCCTCTGTGCACTCAGAGGGAGTTGGAACTTGTGAAGATGTTCTGTGTCTACCCTATATGTTCTCTGTGACTATCACTTGTATCTGTCTTCCACACAGTATTTGTCAGAAACTCTAAAGTTTAGCTATTCTGTAGCTTTCCTGAGACCTAGTTTTTTGGCTGCTTCCCAAAATGACTTCTGATCAAAGTGTCTCAAATGGTGGATGTTACTTTGGATTTCTTCTCCAACTCTAACTTGCCATGCAAAAGAAATCACTTTCAGAGGAGAACCTCATACTGTGTTTGCATTTTGCAGTAGACATAGGCTTTTCTTGGGGCCAGCACCGGCAGCCTGTTTAATCATTTCTCTCTAGTACTGCTGACCCATTCAGAGCTTACCTTGTGTTCGCAGGCACGGGTCCTTTCCCCTGAGAATGGGGGGTTAGTTTTTTTCAGGTGGCTTTGTTCTTTTTTTTTAATTTATTTTTTATTTTATTGAAGTACAGAGATCAATCAGACAGTTTCAAGACACCTTAAGACAGATTCGATAAATTAATACATTGCAAACTGTTTTCATAATGTTTTGGTATTGTACAAGGTGCGTACATGATATTATATTTACAGATATTATTTTAGCAGATGACTCTTATCAGTAAATTAAGAGTGTAGCTGCTTACTTATCTTATTTTTTATACATGAATTATATCAAAAATTCAATAATTATTTTCCTAATTGATGACCGACATAATATCCTGTACAACCACCATTAGTGCAGATCTTGCCTCTCATAGGATTATGTAGAAGCACAGCGTTATCTATTGCAACTGTACTGTCTATACACACACATCATGATTTTTTCTTTCTACAACCCTTCCTTTGTCTACACCTGTCAAAGGTGGGCACTCCATTGTCATTCAACTAACTTAGGTGCTTGAACTCGACACCACAATCCAACACAGTCCATCATTCCATGACAATAGTGAGTTATTCAAAGTTGTCGACCATAGCCATTTACAGCTCAGCTTAATATTATGGCCCTGCGATGTATACTTCATTTTTATGCTTTTCTGCTGGATGGTTAAGACCTAGATAGATCAAGACTTATATGATCTATCCAACACATGAACTTTATATTTTCTATGTGGTCAGTGAAGTTCTCTCAGGGTTTATCTTGTACTCCTGTACATTATTCTGAAGATCCTTTGTGTCCATGTGGATGAGTCACAGCCAATGCTTGACCAGTTTGCTCTCTGTGAGAGCTTGAGAGAAAGTTTTCTCTTCATGTGACTCTCCCCAGGCGCACTATAGAACTTCAATCACTTTGCATTACATTCAAATTCTCTAGCCTCTCTGCAGTTTCTAGTTTTCTTGTCTGACTGCTCTCACTTCCTGAAGATGCATTTCTTTTTCTATTTACCAAATTACAGTTTTTTAGTTGTCTTCATTCTAGGTGTAGGCAGGCTGGTTCTTGCTACTGGTATCTACTCGGTATTTTAAATCTTATCCTTCGCATGCATTTTAAATCGTTTCTGATGATAGAAAATTTCCTTGCATAAGCTACACTCGATAGGCTACACCTTGGAGAACCTGAATTTTGGGCACCTGGCATGGTGGTGTGCAAGATTATTGCTTTGTGCACAGAGGCAGAAGGAGCCGAATATCCACAGACTAGAATACCGGGTTTCACAGTTTCCTCTGTGCATCTTGCAGTCCTCACAGATTTCAGGATGCATATAGCCAGGCACCTATGGCCTCTTCCTCAGCAGGGCAGAGGACTGGAAATTTCTGTCTGTGGATATTGGATAGAAAGAAAATCTACAGATACTGATATCTGTATTTCTCCCTAATAAAAGTTCAAACCCTGGCATACAGCAGCGGAACATGTTTGTCGAAAATCATCCCGAATCTACAGAAGTTTCACAGAGCTTTTAAAGCTTCATCTTACATATTCTATTCATCTTGGATCTCCACTCATCTGAGGAATTCCCCAAACATGGACAGTAGCAACCAAAGTGAATAAAAGTAAATCTGACAATAAACAAACAATGCAAAAGCAGAAGAAAATGTACAAGTAAAACAAAACATCCAAAAACAATAAAAATAACCATGATCCATATTCTCAAAAAAGCAGGTGTTATACCTGCAAAACAACAGAATATGTTTATCAAAAGTAACAGCAATAAAAATCAACTACATATATACAGCACATAAAAGAACCAGGCAGAACTCTTGGGACACAAATATATGGTAGAAAAATTTTTAAAAATCAGGTGCAGAGTTGGAAGGCATAGTTGAAAAAAGTCTATTAGAAAGGATGAGTTGGCAGAATGATGGAAGTCTGGGAAGAGGAAGGCCGATTTAAGAAACTTGACTTCATATATAGATTTAGAGTGAAAGAAAGGGAGATTTTAAGTAATAATTTATAATAATAAATTGAAAAGCATGAGTCTTCATGTACAAAGTAATCATTAATCACATGTAATTACTAAAAGGCTTAGGTAAAGTGTTCATTGTGCTCTGAAAGCATAGAGAGAAGTTTCTTTGAGACAACAAAACCAGGAGACACACACAGGATGACAAACTGTGTTGGGTCGGAGCACCTCTACAGCAGCAGGATAGAGCAAAAAGACTAGGTTCCAGTGGTTGTCAGAATTCAGTGGGTGAAGAGTTTTGAACTCAAAACTCTGGATCTTTTCTGGTAGAGGAAGCATACCATTCTCTCCTTTCCGCATCTCATTCTCATAATTTGTGAATGTTAATATATGCATCAAGGACTTTGCAAATATGATTGCAAAGTCCTTGAGAAGATAAGATCAGCCTAGGTTACCTACTGGTAGCTGAGCCGAATATGTCACAAGGGACCTTATATAGAGAGATGGCAGGTGGGGTCAGAGCCAGACAGGTGGATATGAACAAGGAGAAGAAGGGTAAAAGGAAGCCACAAATAGGTGGAAATAGATGGCTTCTGAAAGATGCAGTGGATGAGGAAATGGATTTTCTTCTGGATCCTCTGGAAGCAGGGGAGATGTGAAGCCTTATTTTGGACTTCTGGTCTCTGGCCCTTTAGGATAAATTTTATATTGTAAGCATCTAGGTCTGTGATAGTCTGTGAGAGTAGGAAAATAAAGGAATAGATTAGTCAAACATTGTCAAATGTGTGAAGTATGAAATTTCATTCATACCTCAAAAAATCACCTCTCTCTTTTATCAGGAATGAGCTAGAGAAGGGGCTCTACTAAAGGAGGCTCAGCAGGAGAGAGAATATGAGGTCTAGGAAAAAATCAGCAGAAAGAAGAGAGATGAGAGAAATTTCTGTGAAGAGGGGCAGGGCAGGCCAGGTAGTTGGCTGCAGACCATGCAAAACTGACTGTACTGGTGTGGCGCAATGCTAGGCAGGGACACAAAAGGCACAGTGGCTGACTGCTCAGGTTGAGGGCTAAAGCTCACGAAGCTCTCATGCCTCCACTCCCACCCCAGTTTCCCCAGGTACTAACCTGGCAACTGAATGATTCAACTCAATTTCCTTTTTGTGTAAAGTAGAAATAATAGTTTTTCATATAGGGATGTGGTGAGGATGGAATTAATACAAGGGGCTTAAAATAGTTATTCACATGAAATAGAGGCTCAGTGATTACCTTTTTATTTCTAAAAATATTTCATGGTTTTATTGGATAATTTGCAGGAGTTTCTGGGTCTCCTCTTCATGGGACAGTTATCAATAGTACTGTGGCACAAGTCAGCTATCAAAGTTATTTACCATGATAGTCAAATAACCATTAGCTATGGATTAAATCAATATGATGGCTTAAATGTGTTGGAAGGCTAAGAGAGGAGATGGGGTGCACATATATGTGGAAGAGGATGAATTGGATGGACAGGTAATCATATGATAAGTTATCAAATCGTAAAATTAAGACAGAAGTTTAAGAATATTGTTTTGAAATAGCGAGAAGAGTTAATATTGATTATCTCCAGGGACTGTTACATTGGAGTGGGCAAACTAAAACTAGAACTATTGATTTCCATTATAAGCCCTATAGCACTATTTGACTTCTTAAATTATGTACATGCACCCTTTGATAACATTTAAAAATTAAATAATGAAAAAAAATTGAATAATGAATCTACCAAATATGTTAGTGAGGCAGAGCAAGCCACACAAACTTCATTATCAATAGTATTGTAATTAAAATTCTTTGACTTTTCTATGCGTGCATATGAACTGCAGAGGCAGAATTAATTTCAGAGTTTCTGAAATTGTAAATATTCAACAAACTTTAGGTCTTTTTCTAATGATGCTTATTTTTTATTTTAATCTTTTATCTATTTGGTATAGTATTTTGCTATGCAATTTGGACTCATAGTGACCCTCCTGTCTAAGGCTTCCCAGTGCTGGGATTACAGGCATGTGCCACCATCCATGGTTTTGGTAGCTGGTGCAGTATGGGGCTGGTGAGGCATAAGGTACTAGGGATCAAACCTGAGTTCTTGCCCTTGCCAGGTAGGCACTTAGACCATGGTGCCATCTTCCCAGCCCTGTAATGATGCTTTAAAAATAGTAGTGCTCAACATGGGCTATACATTGTAGCCACCTGAACAACTTAGAAAGGCCCAGCAGCCTCAGTGGTACTCCAGATGAATTAAATCAGGATGTTTGGTGTAGGATCCCATCAGAATTTTAATGCTCCCCAGATAATAACATCGTGTGCCCATTTGGGTACACAATATAAAACCATTTGGAATGCTTATTAGTGTTGTGTTTTATTTAATTGGCTTTGTAGTAAACAACATTCTACGTTTATCAGTTTGGTAAAAACAAATGTAGAATTGGTAGTCATTTTAGAAATCATATACATATATCTATATGACATGAATATATAGCACATTGTGCATATATATATGCACACATTATGCTTTATCACACCATATATATAGTATATTTTAGACTTGAACCTTTTTTTTTTTTTTTTTTTGATGCAACTGGTGATTGAACTCAGACCCTTGTGCTTGCCAGGCAAGCACTTATTCTACTGAGCCATTTCCCCGGTCCCTTGAACCAATATTTCGCTTAAGTTTTTCAAATCACATATGGCTTTAATCCAGTTTTTAAAAAGTTACTTAATGCATGAGTCAAACTACCAGATCTTAGAGAGCTAAATATTGATTGTTATTGTTGAAACATACTGATCTGTCTACAGTGATTCCTAATGAATTGATGAATAACTAAGTATATTAAGAAGACCTAGTATTAATTGTGATATAATTTGTACTATAGTTTATAAGTCAGGTACAAAATCCAATAATTATAGGACAATAGCTATGCAATTACCTTAACTCCATATAGTAATTACAGTGTAATTTTGTCAATAGTTCACATCACAGACCGATAAAGACGGCTGATATTACTTTGCATAAAGGAATTGAAAATAATTAGATGCCTCTAGTAATGGTTAGAGGAATCAATATATCTGATGTTTGGTTTAGTTTAGGATTCACAAATCACCTAACGTTTAGTTTGTAACTTGCTGAGTTTTGCACTAATTGATATCATTCATATATAAAATGTTAACTAGTTATGTAATCAGAGATAATAGATATAAAATTGTAGTTCTTTCATTGGAAATATAGCCCCAGCAGTTTTATTCTGGTTGAACCTGAGTTGTTGAAAAGTTTTTGTAATAAGTGTGTGGACTGTGATCTGCTTAGCCTCCCACAAAGAGAAAGGTGTGTGTGTGTGTGTGTGTGTGTGTGTGTGTGTGTGTATGTGTTCTTTTTAAGTCCATGGCAGCATACTATACTGAGGGAAGAAGCTATCTAGAAGGAGGCAATGGTGTAGAATTATCATGGAATGAGGAAAAACTGAACAGTGTACTCTTGTCTGCCCAGAAAGGTATTTACAGTCTCAGATAAAAATATAAAGAAGGATAAAGGAATTTCTACCTATGTCCAGGCAGGACTAACACTGATGCAGCAAGAACAGGGTTGTATGAATTTTCTGTGAGTTGGTAGAGAGATAATGCTTGTGCCAGTAACTGAGCTGAGCCACTTCACAGATTTTTAGGGTGACAAATTAACAGGGATAAGACATAGCCATATTTCCAGATATCCACTACCCCCAAAAGATGACTCTTTTGTTGTCAGCTCCCTAGAAAAATATACATCCCAAACAGCACAGGATCCAGGAACTCTTCTTAAAGCCTGCCTCTCCAGCAGGGTTCTTTGAAGTCCTGAGGTAGGGGATTAAAGGGCCAACTCTTTCTGGTGCTCTAGGCTTCCATAGTAGACACATGTCCTGGACTTCAAATATGTTGTTCTAATCATGTAAAGTGGTGACAGTGTATCTCAGGCAAATACTAGAATCTAACCTCTTGGCTTTTGTGCTATGTAAGGAATGCCAATCCTTCTTGATAGACAATTTTAGTTGGAAGCCACAGAAAATATCAGTTTTCAGTAACTTGCCAAATAGAACTCAGACTCCACAATCCCTGTTCTTTCAAATCTAAGGAGGTAATTGCTAGCTCATGAAGAGACCTGTGGATCTGCAAACAGAATGCAAAATTACTTGGGGTGAGGTTTTGTAAATGGAACCAATGGTAAATATTTACTAAATCAGGGAAATGTGAAAAAACTCTGAAGCTTGGACTGTAATGCGCTCTACAAAAATATCTTCAGTGACTCATCCACTGACAAAGGATCTACAAAGTGAGGTACAGGGTTACAGAATGAACCCTGAGGGGACTTGACTGACCTTATCAGATACAAAAGTTACATTTTTTGTTAAATAGGTCTTTCTTCAATATTGCAGTAGTTTCAGTGGGTGCAGTTTTTGAGGGGCCTGACTGCCCCTCTGGCTGGTCATGCTCTTCCTATGTTTGCACTCCTGGCCTATGCACTGTATGGAATGGAAAGTCCTTCCTGTTTCTTTATCTGAAGGCTTAGCAGAGGTCTTCTTCATTCCACCTCTGTACAGGGCTCCTTATTTGGGGATGAGGGTGGAGCATATTGCAGTATGGATTTTTGCTGTGCTTCACAGTCCCATCTGTAAAACGCTTGGTCCTTCATCCCTAGTGTTTTTGGGAGGTGGTGGATACTTTAGGAAGTGTAGCCTGGTGGGAGGTCTTTATGTCAGTAGTGGTGTGCTTTGAAGGAGAACTTGGACCCCATCCTCTCGCCTCCCTTGGTGCCTCCCAGCTACCATGTGGTGAACTTGCCTCCTCCCATGATGCACTGGGCTACCACAGGCCCGAAGTCACGGGGCCAAGTGTCCATGGGCAGAAGCCTCTGGAACTATAAGTGAAAACAAACTCTTTTAATTTGCTGTGGTGCCACTCTGGGGGGCAGAGGAATCAGATAGTATCTTGATGGCAGCAGTGGCTTTATTTTTTCATATTTAAATGTTAGCTGTTACAGTAATATTTTTTAATTATTTTATTGAGAAAGAAATAACATTGAGACAGTTTCAAAACAGGTTAATAGGATAGTTACAATAATTAATACATTGCATATTGTTGTCTTTGTAGTAGTTATTCATAGTACAAGATGCAGACATATCTTGTCTAAACACTATTAGTACAAATCTTTCTTCTCGTTGAGCTAAGAGAAAGTAGCTGTATATCTATCCTATTTTGTGTATATTTATATTTATATATTTATATTTATATATAAAGACCCAGCCTGTTTTTGTTTGGTTTGGTGCTTTGATCAACTCTTCTGACATCTGACAGCCCAGTTTGTCTAGCTCTGTTGAACTCCTGCCAGCACTGTGTCATTCAGAGGCAGCTTAGCTCAGTCAGTTTCCTTCACGGCAGGTAGCATTGAAGTGTTTCAGCAGCCAAGGCACTGCATTGCCCAGGGATCAGCTTGCAAAGTTAGATCTGGGGTCTCCTTGCACTGCAGTCACTTACCTCATGAGCAAGCTTCCAGTTTCTTCTACCAGGAACATTGGAGATGTTGAAGATTCTTTTCCAAGAGCAGGTTTTACCAAGTTCTGACTGGATCTGATACATGAGTGGTTGTTAATGTGTTAATTTAAAACAATCATAACTATGCTGTGTACTTAATGAATGCATTTCGCAAACATTCTAATACTATGAGTGTTTTCATCTCAGTGGTACTGATTAACAAAATTAATCTCTAAGTTCTATTAATAGTTTGTGAAGAAAAGTTGGTCATAATTCTGATGGATTTTCCTTTGAATTTAATCTGCTTCTTTTCTCTAGCAGCTTTCAGTGTGTTATTCTTGTGCTGGATTTCTGGGACCTTGACTATTATATGTGTGTTTTTAATTGGATTGAAGTTATTTGGCATTCTGTATGCTTCAGTTACCTGAATGTTCGATTGTCTCCTCATATTTGGGAAGTTTTCTGTTATTACTTTGCTCATATTATTTTTATCTCATTTGGATGAAGTCCTTCTTTCTCATTGATGCCTATTAGTCTCATGTTGTTCATCTTAGCATCATCTTGCAGATGATGAACTGTTTTTTCTGCATCCTAGTTATTCTGAAGAGATCTTTTCTTACCTTTTCTCTACCTGCACCAGCGTTTCCAAGATCTGACACTCTGTCTTCATCTTCATTCAAACAGTTTTGCAGGCTTGTGGTTGAGATTTTAAGTTCTTCTATATCTGTTTGACTCTGCTTCATGTGATCTATTTCTTTCCAGTATTTCTCATTGAAGGAGTCCATCATTTTTCTAATCTTTATTTTTTAAATCAATGTCTTCTTTAAAAGCAGCTATTAATTCTTTTACTGCAGAGTTTTTTTTTCCAGGTTGGGTTTCCTCCATATATTTCTGCATTTGATTTTTTACTTCAGATGCTATGAATTCAGAAATATTTTTTTTGTTCCAGAAATTAAATCTTCTCTGAGTTCCTCTATACTTTTCTGCTGTTGTTTCTTTACTTCTGATGCTATTAATTCATACATTTCAGGTTTGCTGTCTGGAATTTATAAAGAACTAAAATACATCAGGGTCCCAAAATTTAAAGACCCAATCCAGAAATGGGCATCTGAGATGAATACACACTTCTCAGAGGATGAAACTAAAGAAGCAAATAAATACATGAAAAAATGCTCCACATCACTAGCCATCCATGAAATGCAAATAAAAACAACACTGAGATGCCATCTCACTCCAGAAAGAATGGCTATCATAAGGAAATCAACCAACATAAATGTTGGAGAGGCTGTGGGAATACTTCTCCACTGCTGATGAGAATATAGACTGGTGCAACCATTATAGAAATCAGTGTGGAGACTTCTTAAGAAACTAGGACTACAAATTCCATTCAAGCCAGCTGTCCCATTCAAGCCTCTGGAATTTTCCCAGAGGAACTGAAAACATCTATCATAGTGATATATGTGTACTTATGTTTATAGCAGCACAATATGTGATAGCTGAATTTTGGAAATAACCAAGATGTCCGTCACATGAGGAATGGATGAAAAAGATGTGGTATTTGTATACTATGGAGTATTACTCAGGTATAAAACATGATAAACTTGAAGCCTTCATATGAAAGTGGGTATCATACTTGAAGATATACTCACAAGTGAAATAAACCAGACACACATATGTAAATATCATACAGCCTCCCTACTATAATAATTCAAAAGATTAAATACAAACAGAAAAATATAACACACTTAAAAGGAAAGCAAGAACTAGAAGTCTAGACAATGAAGAGAGAGCAACGAGAAGAGCTAGGAAACATGACAGAGGCAAAACCATACAGTTATATGTACAAGATGCACAAAGCAATGATCCTGAGAATCTTCAGAAGATTTTGGAATCTAGCAGTTAATTGGAAGGATTCTCATCCTGACTATATGCTGATACCTGTGAACTAAGCAATTGCACTGAAGGTGACAATTTGTAGTAGTAGGTTCAGGTTGTGAGTGCCTGTCATTTTGGTCTTCTGTATAGGTGCTGCTTGTCATGACACACCTGTTGCTGTCTCTCAGTAGATGTTTGTTTAAAAAGGAGGGGGTGGTGAATGAAGGCAAGAGAGAGGAAAAGGAGTGATGCAGGACTGTCTTGCTACAATGCTGTATATGGTTAAGTTTCTAAAATTATGTGTAAACATATATAATTTCTTATTCCTATTTTTAGTTATATTTTGTATGGACTTAAAGTTTAACATATCAATACTTGATGAAAAATACCTATTTCATGGTAAGCCTAAGATGCTTGATATTCAGAAAGATAGTGAGGTTAAGCTCGAAGGTGCAGGACATATCGTAATAACAATAAGCTTCTCTTCTGGAGGGTTAACAACCTAAGTTTGCAGACCAAAAATTAGAGAAAAAGGAGGGCCACAAGGACAGCTAACATTTTTGCCCTAGCCTGTCAAGGTCAATTAAAACTCAGGAATCATGCAACTCAGTTGTACCCCAAACTTTCTAATCAAGGAGATTGTGGTGCTTTGACTGACCTTAATAAGATACAAAATCTATAATTCTTGTTACATAGGTCTTGCTATATCTTGGTCTTAATCATCCAGCAGAAAAGTATTAAACCAAAGTATAAGAAGTAAAACCATATTATTATGCTGAGCTGTAAAAGACTCAAGTCAACAACTTCTGACACTGTCAGACGTACGGAAAACCCAGTAGTATTATGGACTATTGGACTATTTGGGAATATTTGCTGAATTCACACATCTGTAATATTTAGTTGACAAAACTAAACAAAAAGGGGATACAAATGAATGACCATTTTATATCTGTATATTTAAAATTGCTTAGATAGTTATACAGCTACATTCTTTTAATTCAATGAATAGAGGCATCTGTTCTAATAGCGTCTGTAAATAGAATATCATGTCTGCGTCTTTTATAACAATTAACCACTAAGAAAATAATATGCGATGTATTAATTATTGAAACTGTCCTACTAATTTGATTTGTAACTGTGTCCTTGCTACTTGTTTTTCAATAAAATTATGGAAAAAAATAAATAAATTCTATGAATAGAGGATGAACTAAGACCTAAATAGCTGGAAAGTTCAGATTTTAAGAAAAGTAATTCGAAGCCTTGTAGATATCATTAAATCCTGGAGGCTAGCATTTGTTCAGGGTTATATATAATACTATGGTTCTGTCATTTCAAAATGTTGCTTTCCCTGAAATGAGCCAGATTTTCAGAGTTAACTCCACTTTTATGTACTCACTCTGATCTTTGGGATTGTGGACAATATAGGTAAGTTTATCTCCCCTTGACCAAGTCTTGACCATGTTTAGAGATGACTTTCAAAACCATAATAGGCTTTGATATGACAAATATGTAAGTTTAGGAAGTAAAGAGTAGCTCTTTTGTGAAGAAGGATTTCTGTTTGTAGGTACAGGGGAGTTAGGATGAGCTTCATGCTTCACACTGGCTTCTGAAAGCATTTGTTTTAAGTGCAGCAAGAAAATGCTGATAATTTAATTTTTCTACCTAGTAGCAAGTGAGAAGTCATTGATTTATGGCTCTACCCCAAAGGGAGATATACTTATCTTTCTGCATATGATGTTATTTCTTTACAGTAAATTTCTAGGATAAGAGAGGCCACTGTGATGAGCCTAACTCAAACCATATCTGAATATATGATAAAAGATAAAATCAGGCTTCAGAGTTTCAAGACTGAATGTCCTAGAAACACTCCTAATAGAACAATGCTATTTTTTTTCATCCTGGGAATATCCTTACATACAAAGTAACATCACTTCTCCCCAAACTTCCCAATAACAGTAGTCAATGGTAAGAGTGTGGGTACTATCCGTAGATAATTAATACAAGTGTAAATTAAAAAGCTGAGATGATTTACCTTCCTAATTCTTTTTAACAGCACTTGGTACCCAATGACAATTCAGCACATTTTTGTGTATTTACAGTTGATTTAATAATCTTTTAATTAAACAAATCAACATTTCTAATATACGAAGTAATTAGGAAAGGAGGCTTGAGAGATTTTGAAGGAAAAGGACCACCAAAACAGCCTCATCACGCACAGCTGCTGTAAATTACATCATCTGCTGGGGAGCAATTTAGCAATACGAATGAAAAATCATATAATGTGCGTTTTTGTCAGTATAGTAATTCTTGTTTTCAGAGTTTTCCATAAAAAATAACATTGCACAAGCCAAGATAAGAATACTAAGGATATTCAACACAACCTGGCTCATGCTACCAAAACACTGGAGGCAACAGAGGTATGGTAGCATGAATTCTATTCTTCAAAAGTGATAATGCCAATTTGTTTTTTCAGACCATATCGCTAAGAAAAATTTAGTTTCAAAATGTATGGCTTGAAGCTACTTTTTTTTGTTTGCTAACAAGTTTCTAATTCAAGACCTTTGGCTTGCCAGGCAGGCACCTATGCCACTGCGCTATCTTTCTGGCTCCCATCTCAGTTTAAAATTATGGTTTATTTGTCTAACAAAAAAGTCTGGTGAGCTACAAAATAGTTTCTTAATCTGTTTGTGTTTACATAACTGAATTGAGGATTATTGTTTTTTTATTTTCTTATATGTATTTCCATGTTTTCCTATGGAAATATTAATGGGTTATGTAATGATCTCTAACAGAGATTATCTTTATAAACTTTATTAGGAAATAATAATTACAGAGATACGTTTTAGACAACAGTATGAGATATAAAATATTATTAGAAAGTAAGTTTTTCTGTTTTATTTAGTGGACACTTCTGCTATACTAATGTGGGGTCAGACATGTTGTTGCTTTCCTTTTCTTCCTTATCCCCACCTTTCCTTCTTACCCTTCTTCTCTTCCTCTCTTTCTTAATTCCTTCCTTTCCCTTCCTTTTCCCTCACTGTGTTCCTTGATTGGGGTACCAGAGACACATTTTTGCATAAAATATATGAATTTTATTGAATGTATGCTGTAATACACCTCCATAACAAAGACACAGAAAAATTCACTCCCCCCAATTGTCTGTGCTCATTTACAGTAAACCCCTAAAATCTCAGCTTCTGGCAACTACCAACCTATCTTTTCTCCTTGTAGTTTTGCTTTTTTTAGAAGTCATGTACTATATATATTCAAAATTTGGCTACTTTCATTAGCATAGTACAATTTAGATTCATTCATGTTGAGTATGTAAGTTGTTTGTTCTTCCTTTTTATTGCTAAAATAATAGTTTATAATCATGTGGGTGTACTGCAGTTTGTTTCTCCATTCACCAGCTGAAGGACACTTCCCATTTGGGACAATAATAACTAAGATAGCTAAAACATTTATATACAGGTTTTATGTGAACATATGTTATTTCTCTTGAGAAAATATCTAGGAATAAGATAGCTTGTTCACATTGTTAATGTGCACTTAGCTTTATCAAAGCTATGGAAGTGTTTTCCAAGGTGCGTGCACCATTTTACATTCCTTTATGGGTAACACAGAGGAGATCTAGTTGCTTCTCCTACTTGGCTTCAACCAGTATTGTCACATTGTTCACTTTTTTGTGTTTTAATTTACACTTGTGATTCTAAGTGTTCACTGATATTAACACTATGAGATAGTATTTCAATTTCAGTGATGAAGACACTGAGACAAAGACACATCAAATTACTGTTTCAAAGCTACACAGTCAATCAGTGGCAGAATTCAATGGGAACCCTTTCAGTCTAACCTTAGAACGTTGCACATGCTCTTTTTATGGAGGGGGGCTTTTATATGGTCTTCCTGTATAGTCCATGCTGGTCTTGAACTTACCGGGATCATCTTGTCTCTGCTTCTTGAGTGTTGGAATTATACATATGTGCCACCATGCTAGGCTTACATCTGATCTTAATATGTGATGCTATGCTTTTCTTTCAGTTAGTATCTTCCAATATGAGCTTAAAAGCTCACCTATTTGTACTCTCTAAATATTGATTAAAATTTATTGAATTTTCAATTTGCCAAAAATGTGCAGTGTAGTTTCACATAGGAATATTCTTGTGAGTTTATCATCAAATAGAAGGAGGCTGGTTCCTGGAGTCTTTCACAATGCTGTGAGCTTGGTGGTGTCCCCGATCCAGAGTCCTATTCTCACCCTGAAAATTAAGAAACTTAAACAGTTTAGTGCTCCTGAGATGACCAAACTCAGCCATACCTGGAGAGCTTAAGATATAAAACTCACAGGGGCTGGGAAGATGGCTCAGTGGAGTAAGTGCTTCCCTGGCAAGTGCAAGGGCCTGAGTTCAATCCCTAGTCCTGCCCCCAACAATGTCACAAGAAACTGATATATTAAACATACGGAGGTGTATTCATTTACATTAAGAACCTAAATTATAGGAACCTAATGGCGAAAAGGAACAAGTATTCTTTCCATTTGACAATGCATTTTCTTTTAACAACTACATTGAGCCAATTATAATCAGCCTCTAGGTATGCCTAGAAGCACAACTAGAGTGGTTTCTGATTTAAAGAAATCTGGAGGCTTTTAGCACTCAGTTATAAAACCAAACCCCATCAGTTTTTATCTGGAATCTTCTGTGTGCAACTCCTCAGTGTGGACTAGTCTCTTCAGAGCCTCGGGAAAGGACAGAACCTGCCTTCTTCACTGTTCCACTGCTGAGGCATCCAACTGTTTCTCAATATCTTTTCTTCTTAGACCTGAATCTTCCATCTAATTAAAATCACTTTCATTTTTGGTAATCCAGTATTTGTTGATAAGCTCTTATGGATCAAGATTACTTCAGATAGGGGATGCAGTTCATTTTAGGAATTATTCTATCTTCTTAAGGTTTTGGTATGTCTTTCCTTGCATCTGCTTCCTATCAGTGTTGTAAGACTTGCTCAGGGTAGCTGGATTTGTCAGGTCATGCTGGGCCTTGTCATTGTCCTGCCACATGCTGACTTGGAAAATCCATTCTTAGAATTTGGGTGATTATTTGCTTTAGTCTCTCTACATCTCTACAAACCCTATGGTTTCAACTCAAACCAATACATGAATGCTTTTTAAATCTTGTACAACACATTTTTTTCTGTTGAGCTAAATGCATGAATTTTATCTGACTGGATATCAACTGTCTGAACATTTTGCTAGCCTCACAAACTCAGTATGACTCAAAATCTTCCATTGTTCTCTCAAAAGCCAGCTTTAATTTTTATTCCCTTATTTTTTAAAATAATGTAACCAGCATTATCCCAGCTATTCCAGGTTTTAGTCTTCCATGTTCACTTTTTTTTTTTTTTTCTGAACTGGGGATTGAACTCAGACCCTTGTGCTTGCCAAGGAAGTGCTTATTCTACTGAGCCAACTTCCCGGCTCCCTCCATTTTATGTTAAATGAGTTGAAAAGTTGGAAAAAATATATTTTACAAATCTTATTTTCCATCACCATTGCCGTTGGATGATGCACCTCTTTTCTCCTGGATACTAGGGGACTGATACACTGAGATCATTAAATTTATTCTCCTTTTTTTCTCCTAATCTGTATGTCCAATACTGACATGGCGTCCATCAGACACTGTAATAGGCATTTATTCCATGATACAGAGGCAGCATGTTTCTGAGCAGTAAGCTCTTCTGTTTTCTTATTGTTGCTGTGCAAAATTTCTGTGGACTCTGTTTATCATTTTGAGTCACAGGTACTTCATCCTGCTTCATTGCTACTTGTGGTAGACTGCATAATTTTGACCGCTCAAAATTTATATGTGGAAATTCTAAACCCCACAGTACTGCCATTACTGTGGCCTTTGGAGAGGGTTAATGCCCTTCTAAAAAGGACTGTAGAGTGATCCCTCGCACCTTGTGATGTAGAGAACACTACAAAAAGATGATCATCTGTGAACCAAGAAGTATTCCTTATCAGCAAAGCTAACAGTACTTTGATCTTGGAATTCATCCCAGTCTCTAGAACTGTAAGAATCAAATTGCATTTGTTTATGAGTCATCCTATCCGTGATGTTTTGCTATAGCAGCACAAACGGACTAAGGCATTACTATGGAGTTGATGCCTTATGTTGGTATCCATTCAGATAAAATTCGTGGAGCCGGGCGTGGTGGCGCATGCCTGTAATCCCAGCACTCGGGAGGCTGAGGCAGGAGGATTGTTGTGAGTTCGGCACCAGCCTGAGCTACAAAGTGAGCTTAAGGCCAGCCTGAACTGCATAGTGAGACCCTGTCTCAAAAAGACAAAAAAAAAAAAAAAAAAAAAAAAAAAAAAAAAAAAAAAAAAAAAAAAAAAAAAAAAAAAAAAATTCGTGGATTTAGCTCAACAGAGAGAATTTCATATGCCCTTTTGTTCTGTGGTCAACTATTCCTTTTGGACTTAAATACTCTGGTGCATTATTTAAATACTGAACTTAAGCGTTTTAAGAATAGTCATTCATCTATACTTCATCTGTCACTACAAATTAGCTCTACTTCATTCCCACCCTTTCTACCACTTTCCACCTGTCAGACCACTTCCTTCTTTTCTCATCATGAACCCACTCCTACTTAATCTCCTTTTACCCTCCTTTTCTTCCCCTTAACCATTTCATCTTTCTATGCTGTCTTAGTATCTTGGCTTGCTGTGGGGACAGACTGAGAATTCCAGCCCTCTCTTGATCACAACCTTCAATAGCTCCCAATAAAGACAAATTCTTCTCTCTCATCTAGATGAAATTTCAACATACTGGCTGCATACATACCCCCAGGTTCAATAGTCATTATTCATTGACAGAAGGTCTTGTTCTATTTAAAGTAGGGCCTTCCCTATTGATACTTCATGACATATTCCTCTTGCTCAGCTTTGGTTCATGCTGGCTGCAAACTGAGAATATTATTTCCTCTAACCTACAGGAATTCTCTTTAAGCAAATGTGCCTCTAAGTCTTTTCTTTTACCCTCATTGGAAAAGTCTTCCCTGAAGCTTTGAAATCAGAAAAGTACTTTTTGGGAGGACCACACTATATTGTGCTTAAAATTACTTGTATATATATCTTTTCTGTTCTGCTGGATTATAGATTTATTGAAGGTGAAAATTAGGACATATTAGCTTTCAGACACACAAGTACAGCTGAGTAGAGACTTTGTCACTGGAAGAGCTTATGCAAATCTATTGAATAAAGGTTGACTTGAGGGTCACTACGGCCTTAAACAACAACGCCATTTTTTTCTCCATTTATGAAAACACTTACTCTATGATTTTCTTCATTTTTTTAGCCCTATAAATGTAGATGGGTCAAAATTATCAGGCCACACTTTGTTCTCTTATGTCACCTTAAAGGGTTCTTCGTGGACTACTGTCCCCCTGATTCCATAGGTCCGTCCTACACTGAATTCAGAAGTAACTATGTAGGCAGTAGTCCTCTCACCCTGCTCTGGCTATGTGGGAAATTCCTGACATAATGATATGACCTGAAATGTCACAAAAAGTAGTTTGTGCTGGCTCCCAGCCCATTGCAAACAGCAGGGAGAAACAACAGTGGTCTGCTCAATACTCTGCCAGTTAAACTGCGATTAGAAGGGAAACACCTGCTACCCAGAGAGTTTTTATATTTCACTTCCCGCTGGGGTCTACTCTAGACTTGTCAACTGATTGCTTTGGGGCTAAGTTGGAAAAATACATTCTCTCCCATTGTAGCTATCAGTAAGGAAATAAGTTTGCTCTGTATGATTAGGTCCATCCACAAAACAGGTCCTGGAGGGTAGAGAAGCACATGCTATACTTTAGAAAAGGAAAAAAAAATACAACACATCTGACTGTTACATAAAGGAATAGAATGGGGGCAGAGGATATTTTTTATTGTGTGGTTTAAGTACAACAATCAGTGGGAATCTCTGCTCTACAGCAGGTTTCCCAGTTATAGAATTATTTCTAACAGATTAAAATACTGTATAGTAGCAAAGTGAATATATGGAGAGAAGAGATCTCATGCACTGCTGGCAGGAGTGTAAATTAGCACAGCTTCCATGGAAACAGCATGAAGATTTCTCTACAAACTGAATATCAAACTACCGCACCATCCAGCAATCTTACTATTGGGTGTACATCCAGAGGAAATAAAACCAGTACTCAAGACACCTGCATCCTCATGTTTAATTACTGTACCATTTACAATTGCTAGGACATGGAATCAATCTAAATGACAATTAACTGATGAGACAATAAGGAAAAAGGGTATAAATAGGCAACAGAATTCTCTTCAGCTACCAGAAGCATGCAATACAGTCATTTGCCATAAGATCAGCGGACTTGAGGGCCTTCATTTTGTTGAATGAAATAAGCCAAACAGAAAGACAGATTCTACATAATCTCAGTCAAACATGGGAGATAAGAGCACTGATCTCATAATTTGTGAATGGAATGATGGTTACCAGAGTCTAGAGAGGGAATGGAAGAAAAATATGGGGTCAGGTCAGTGTATAGAATGTTACAATTAGGAAGAATAAATTCTAGTATTTTATGGCACATCGGGGGAACAAAACTAACAACAGTGCCTTGCATGTCTCAAAATAAGGGAGAGGGTTTTGAATGTATTCATAATAATAATAACAAAAATGGAAGGCAATAGATGTTAATTACCTCAACTTGATCTCTCCCCATACACACTTGCGTGAAAACTTCTCATTGTCCCTCACAAATATGTATAAGTATTATGTGTGTCACTCAAAAAATTGGAAAGCAAAAAAGACAGAAAGGACCTGAAGGTAGAGGAGAGAGTGTAGAAAACAGTAGAAGGGAGGTAGGCTATGACCCAGCTCTGTATATGCAGGTATGGTAATGCCTTGATGAAATCCAATAATTTGCACAGTTAATGTGAGTTAATACGTACAATGAAAATTTAAAAGATAGCAACATAAAATGCTAAATATGTGTTTCTTCCACTTCCTGTATTTATGTCATTAAAGCACCAGTCAGTAGCAGTTTATAAGGCAGAACATTTCCTCAAAATTCCCAGCACTCACAGAAGGTGTAGAGCAAGTCTGAATTATGAGGTATTCTTTCTTTTTTTATGAATTTAGGACAAGACCTACAGGGTGTACAGGGTCTTACTGTGTAGCTCGGACTCAGTGTTTCTCCTGTGCTCAGCCTACCAGGCGCTGGGATTGTGTACGTGTGCCACCACACCAGCCTCAGTCGCCTTCTCAGCGCGCACTGGGAGTGGGGTTGGTCCCGCATGCTGGGGATCAAATCCAGGCCCTTTAGTCCGCTGAGCTGTCTGGCCGGTCCTGAGATATTTTTTCTATAATGTTATTTTTATTACTTTCAAATGGGTACAATAAATATGCTAGGCTAACAAAATGTTACTAGGATGTTTTGCCAATTATAGATCTTTGTGCAAATAAAGCAGAATGATGTGTAATTAACTTTTATTGTTCATGTATCAGTGTGAGATTTTAAAGTGCTTAAAAGTACTTTGTTCCCTTAAGGGATTTCATGAATAATTCTGTCACCAGACTCTTAATTACATGATGACCTATGTGATAATTTTGCGAGTCAATTTGCCTGCATTGGGCATTGATCAGTTATCTTGCGAAGTATGGTATGTCTGTGTGAGGATGTTTCTGAAAGAGATTAGTATTTGAATCGGAAGATGGAATAAAGAATGATCTTTACCAATATGGCTGAGATTGTGCAATCTATTGAAGGCCTGAATAAAGCAGAAAGGTGGAAGAAGGGCAAATGTGCTCTCAGAGCTGGGCCATCAATCTTCTCATGCCCTGTGCCATCAGCAGTCTTGGTTTTTTTAGTATCTGGATTCAGCAGAATCACATCACCTACTTTCTTTGTCCTCCATCCTGTGGATGGCAGGTCATAAGACTTGGTTTCCACAACCATGTAAGCCAATTCTTATAACAAGTCTTCAATTTTCCAAATATATATATATATATATAATATATATATAATATATATATATTATATATTATATATATTAAATATATATTATATATTATATACTATAATATATATATTAAATATATATATTATATATATATAATCCTGCTTGTTAATTTATCTCTTCTGCATGCAGAACACCTATCTAATATATTCTATTATTATTTTTTTTTTGTTTAGTACAGGGCTACAGGGTCTAGCTACATAGATCACACAGATTGGAGTCATAATGATCCTCCTGTTTTCAGCCTCTCAAGTACTGGGAATATAGACATGTGCTTCTCAATTGCCATCTCAGCGTGCTCTGGGAGTGGGACCCAACTGCATGCTGGGGATTGAACCCTGACTGCTGCACTATACCTAAACAGGCACTTTAATCTGCTGAGTTATCTGGCAGACCTTTAAATTTGTTGATACAAGGAAAAACTCAGCTTATATTTTGTTAGTATTTAGACTTCAACATAGGTCATTCTCACAATGTTTCGTACTTTAAGAAACACTAAGTGATGGGCTTCTATCAAAGTCTTTGAATTTGTCAGTAAGCAGTAATTGTTATTTATCATGAATAAACAACAGAGGGGTGAACAAAGGAGCATAAGATGTTGTCCAACTCTTGGGGCTCTTGCTTGAAAGCTGGTAGAAGAAGATGATTCTTTCAAAAGTGCTTTTCTGTTTTCTAAGGGACTAGTTTTTCCTTTGTCCTAGAGCTTTCATACCCACATAACTGTTCAGAAACTATTGTTGTAGGCAGCTGAGTTAGACAGAAATGTTATAGGTAGTCATACATGGATAGGTACTCAGATGCAGCCAGCATCGAAGAGATCTTGCAACTATGGGAGAGACAGACACTTGCTGTGGGCCAGGCCTCAAGATCAAACAAATGCAGCCATATGCCTCCCTAAAGATGAACATCATGCATGGGTATTCTAAATAAGTCTCTAAAACCTGGAGAAAGCCAGAAAGATTCACTGATCCAACACCCTACAGGAAGAGCCCCTGTTCTAAATTTATAAATGCTTGCTACTTGACTCTCTTCCCATTTGATCCTGATTTAATTAAGTTTACTTGAGAAATAATGTTTGTAAACTTGTTGGTTGACCATAGTTTCATTCCAACTCATGTCTCCCACCTTGGACCAGCCTAATTTCATGGTTTTACTTTACAAGAAATCCCTTGAAAAGGCAAACAAAAATCCTGGTCAACCCATTCAAGTCCTTTTCTATCCTTCTCTCAGACAGAATCTTTCTTCCTCCCAGAAAACATATTCTGCTCTTAATCATGTTGTCCTAAAATTCCTTCTTTGGTTTTAGAGAACATGAACTTGTCCCAGGAATCTTTCAGGTTGGAAGTTTCTTTTCCCTGTCTCATTATCACTTTCCTCACACTAGTTTAATAGCAAAAATATTTAGGCTTAAGCTCTACCAAAGAGGAAGGTAGTCTCAGCATGTTATTACTTGGCTTAAATACTGAGTCTGTCAATCAAATAATTTCAAAAATATTAGCAATCTCAAACTATCTTAATGATATGGCAAAGATCACAGAACATGTGCATGAGGGAAAAGAATGTGAACATTTTTTCAAAAGAGAAATTAAACTGAGTTATTGGAGGTGAGTAGAGGTTGGGAAGGACCCTGGCTTATGGTAGCACCAACTGGCTATATGAAGGAAGAAATCCTATTAAGGAGAGTGTCTTGATACCCTTCCAATCTAGATGGGACTATGTTGGCCTCTCAATATGACTTCATTGCATCTAATAGTGTTACAAATAAATAGCACAGAAATTTGCTTTCTTGCTGATGGAGAAGCAAAGCCAGACATGCTGTATACATGATGGGACTCAAGGCCCCAATGGTAAAGGTGATTTGAAGTTCTTTTCTTGGTCTGCAACAAACAAACTCCCACCAACAGAGTTTTTATGTGCTGTTCCCTGAAGCCATTTACCCTGTGCACAGACAAAGATCACATGGCCTAAAAGGTTCATGTCTGGGTTTCACATTTACATACTGAGGTTCATTGTCAACTAAGAAAGAGAAATGATCTGGGAAAAAATAGAACAGGAAACAGGTTCAATGAAAGAAATGTGCTTGAGAGAGAAATTAGATGAAAAGAAACTAGCAACGCTTTGAGATCTCAGGGACATTAGAACATCATATCAGAGGCTTCAGTCACTAGAGGCTGTAGGAGTAATGGGTCTTGCTTTCTGCTTTCTTTATCCTTTCTTGATCAAGAGAGATGACTGACATTACTGAGCATCAAATGTTAACCTAGGTTTGTGGGGCTGATGATCTTGGTATATACCAAAATAGGCATCATGAGATTCTTTTCAGGGACAGAAATATATTTGCATAAGGAATAGAGAGCTTTGGATTGGACATCAGGATTTCTAGGTCCTTAACTCCCCTCTATCAGGAATTACTGGTTGGTTTTAGGAAATCTTTCTGGAGGGAGACCCAGTCTTTCTTTAATTAAACATGTCACGAGTGGTAGAAAATGGGTTAGTATATATGGGTAGCTCTCTTGTCTTTAACTGGGCCTTATGTTCATATTTTATAAAGGCAGGGAAGCTACAGAATCTGAAAAGTGGATCTTATGTTCATTGTTATCTTAGAAATACAATTCATTTTCATGGCAAGACACATCTCTGAACTTACATGTTATTTGGACAGAATCTCATGCATACAAACATTGAGGTCCAGGCTGCAACTCTACACCCTTGCAAACCTTCTTTACCTGCTGACTCATTTTCTAAAGTCAGGGTAAGTGCATCCTGGGATGTTTCCAGCCTTGACTCGAGCTAGGCAGCAGGCATCTAGGAAGGGCTGAAGCTTAGATTTTAATATAACAATTTACAGAAGTAATATGATTTTCTAAAGCAGTGGAATTAGCTAGTCAAGCCCGAGAGTTACAATTACTCAGGGGCTCATAAGCCCCGATAAAATCTGGCAACTCCAACTGGGGCAAGAGGAAAAAGAAAACTATACACCATCCACAGCAGCAAGTGAATAAACAAAATCTGAAAGTCAAAGCATTGACATCCATTTTTATTATGACATCCTTAAGGTCACCCTGTCAAGGATGGAAGGAAATTAAAAGAAAGCCTCTCGGAGGACCCTGCTTACAAGGATTCCTTTACTTATAACTTGTTAATTTTCACAGTACAGTGGCCCTGGGCTGTGAATTAAAGAAACAGATGAAAAAAATATTACGCCTTTAACTGTACTGGAGGCTCCTCGCATACTCCTGTGCCTTTTGATGAGAAACATTAAACATTTTTAATTTAGCACATCATTTTGAAAATCTAATTTTTTTTTAATGCTTTGTAGCAGCAGACGCGTTCACGGTGCTGTCACGACCATAGAAGAATTATGAGAAACTTGAACTGCAAAAAGTAAATTAGAAAAATCTCATTTCAGTTACTCTAAAAAGAGGGGAAATTAGATTTTGATTAAAATCACTCACACATACAATTTTAGGTAAACTAATTTAGCAAGACTGACTATATAATTTTTTTCCCTGGCAGTATGTCCTTTTATATTGGCTGTGAGTATTTGTACCCCTAACCTTCCTCACCACCGATGGCTGAGAAAAAAGAGTCTAATAATGTGGCCTCTTGACCACTGTGTGCAAGGTCTGGTTGGGAGAGATTAAAGTAGTGTGTTTGTCAATATAATAAGCAGAAGCTGGGGGTGAATTAAGCCCTGTACAAGCTGCTTTTAGTTGGTCTTCAGCTTTTCCTTTCCAACTACTTTTTTGAGTTTTCAAGTCTGGTATTTTAACATTAGGGAGTGGTATGTCAGCTCATGTAGGGAATTAATTGCATCATTAGTGCTGCATAAAGCACAGATCCTGGCCAGAGGCCCCAGTCAGAGTTAGATAAATGCTGCCACCTCTGCAGTGCAAGGGGAGCCCAGCACCGAGTGTCATTCTTCCAGGCCAGGACCACATCCTCCACACAGGTGGCACCAGATGAGGTGAAAAGATACTCACTGAAATGTTTTGTAAACTGTAAAGAGCTGCGCAAGATCAATAGTTTCAGTGTTTTTCTGGCATCTGAGTTCGACTTACTCAAATCCCAGTGAAGGGATCTAGACTTTATCTGTTAAGCTTGCATTGCCAAACTCATTTTGGAATAGCATTGTTAAAGATTAATAACTTTTAAATTAAAGCAGAACATAAATTTTTAATTCTCCAAAGAAAAATGAATGTTTGATGTACAGAAGATAGTGTCCCAAATTGACCTCCTTCCCAAATATGCACAAGCCACGAAGTCTTCCTTCAATTTGGCAAAGAGGAATCGTGAAATGTGCATGATGCTAGGGGTCTGAAGACCTCTGCAAAAGGTATTACAAGGTGTAGAGATATAGTATTATTAAAAAAATAAGCTACAAAGTGACAATGGGTAGAAGGCACACAAGTGGTTGAAAGCAAGGAGGGTGGGGAGAGAACCTGCATTTACAAGTCACTGGCATGGCCTCACGCTCCCCATGCCAGTATTCCATATGCAGGAGCATACTAGGAATGAGATTTTATCAAGAAATGGGGGAAAAGAGAAAGGAAAAGAGTGAGAAAGCAAAGAATTAATTAGACTATAGAAGTAGAAAGTGAAGAGAATAGAAAGAATTAGAGGAAGGTCCAGGAGAAAAGGAAGGGAAAAAGGAGAGGAAAAATTAGAAAAATCAATTGTAAAGGAAGAGGGTAGGAGAGACAGTTTAATTTTCTTAACCAGTTAATTCCATTTCACCACGTTTGGGATGACTAAATTTCAGATATTGCTTTCAATCAGAAATGCCAGGACCTTCCTCAAACTG
>PVKA01028753.1:0-29056 GCA_004027165.1 Ctenomys sociabilis
CCCCTGTGGTACAGGAGAGTGCGGAATCTACAAAGCTCCAGGAGAACATGAAGCTCGGCTGTCTATCCAGGCTCCTGCAGCTGCACCAGGCTTCAGCCAGGATTCCCCCAGGACCAGAAGGACCACTGCTGCTGCACCCAGGCCGACTAGGGTATCCACAGACCGAGCTCCGGGGGTGTCCACCACTCCGGGTGGCCCCCGGGGGAGCTGAGGAGAGGACTGAGCGCTCGCTGGGCAGCACCCTCTACCTCCAGAGGAGGGCTCAGGAAGAGTGTCACTCAGAAAGCAAAACTGGGGCTTCAGTGTCCATGGGAGCCTCCCTGTGCCCTCTTGATCGTTCGCTCTCCATCTGGTGCCCCCTCCTCACCTCTTCCCATCTCCCTCCACCCCTGCATCAGGGATTCATCTTTGGAGCAGAGCACAGGACCTAACACGGCAGGAGCCCATTGGGAACAGCTGAGTGACAGTGCGTCCTTCCTGTGGGCGGGCACTGTGGGTCCCTGCCCAGCTCCAGGAGCAGCCTGCACCGTGCCAGTCACCCCAGGGGGCGTGGGATCACCTCCGATGTGCAGAGCTGAGCAGACCCTGCAGGCAGGGTCCCCAGGAAGGGGCAGGGGCTGCCTTCCCTCCTGCCTTCTCCCTTCTGGCCATCTTCCCTCCCCTCCCCTCCTCTTCCCTTTCCAGGGCCTCTTGCATGTGGGGCAAGCATTCAGCCACTGAGCTATCCGCCTCTGATTGCTGACCAGCACAACTTTATTTCTAACCATGAAACTGTTGCCCCACCTGTAATGATGACATCCACTTGTCATCCCAGAGCTCAGGAGGCTGAGACAGGAAGATTGCAAGTTCAAGACCTGCTTGGGCAACTTAGTGACTTAGTGAGACCATGTCTCAAAAAGGAAAGTGGGCTGGGGATATAGCTCGGCTGTCTAAGCACCTGCCTGGCAAGTGTAAGGACCCGGGTTTGATGCCTGGTACTGCATGCTGGGCCAGCCCTGGAACCCCGCTGTGCCAGCCACAGAAACAGACGTGGTGGCACACCCTATAATCCCAGCATTGGGGAGGCTGAGACAGGAGGATCACTATAAGTCTCGGCTGCATAGCCAGACCCTGTACCAAATACATAAAACATTTTAAAAAATCTTATAGAAAAGGAAAGAAGGGCCAGCCAGATAGCTCAGTGGATTAAAAACTTGCTTAGGCAAATGCAGGGGCAGGGCCTGTGCCTAAAAAAAAGTGGGGCTGGCCAGACAGCTCAGTGGGTTAAAGCGCCTGTTCAGGCAGACGCAGGGACTGGGGTTCAATCCCAGGTGCTGTTCTGGCCCAGCTCCCAGGGCGCATTGAGACAATGATTACGACTGGGACAGTAGCGCATGCCTATAATCCCAGCTCTTGGGAGGCTAAAAACAGGAGGATCACTAGATTCATCTTTAGCAGGGCAAACATGGAAGGCTTTCATCCGGCATCTGGCACACTGCATGGTCACACTGCCCCATATGGCCACCTTGCCCATTTGGTGGGCTAGGAGGGAAGGCTTAGGTGGGGTATGCCAGGAGAGAAGGCAGCGGGGTGGGGTCTCCGGCCCTCTCTCTCCCTCTGCACTGGCTCAGGACTGTCCTCCCGTTTCTAGGCCTGACTCCTCCCCACCCCCTCAGTCCTAGGGCCACCATTGCTGTCCGAAGACCAGAAGGCACCCTGCTCACCGGTCGCCAGCAGCAGCAGGCTGTCACAGTGCGGAAACATGCTGCCTGGGACCCCTGTCCTGTAGCGCTGGCAGGTATGCAGCCCTGAGGCACCCTGCCACAGCTCGGCCCTGTGGCGCTTAGCTGTCCTCCCTGCTGGCTCTGGCAGGGGCCGGGACCCCACAGTGTCCACCCCCTTGCTGAAGACACAGAAGGCTGTCCGGGTCGGGCTAGAGCAGCGCAAGGTCACGTTGGTCCTGCTGGGCACCACTGAGCTGGGCCAGGCACTGAGGCTAGGTTTGGGGAGGGGTCCTGGAAGGTGGGGTGTGAGGAAGTGCCAGAGAGTGAGGGAGGGCCTGGGGGAGACTAGGAGGACAGGGAGGTGTGGCTGAGTCGTGCCAGTCTCTCACCATCTCCAGTGATGTCTGCTTGGCTGCCACTCAGCCCTGGGGAGAACCCTGGTGAGACTGCGTGCAGCCTTCTACCCGTCCGGGCCCTGACTGAGGCGTCCAGCGGGCCCTCGACCTCTGTCCCCTTCCAGGGCTTCCTTCCTGGCCCCACGCAGCCCCACGAATCCTTCCATCCGTCCCAAGCTGCTGCACCGTGGCCATGGCCAGGGCAGGGTGTCGACCGTGTGACTCTAGCCCATCCCAATGCCCCTAAGACCCTGGTAGCCCCCAGAGTCTCCTGAAAGGCTTGCAGGATGGATTAACACTCATCAAGAAGCTCGCTTGGCTGCCGTCAGCGGGCCCCAGGTTCTAGCACCAGGCGGAGGGAAGACAAGTTGTCCACAGATGGGATGGGGCACCAGAATCTTTATTAGTCTGTTTGTGATGGGTGACGATGGCGTTCCCCAGAGCGAGTGCCAAGCCGCAGCACCCCTCGGGCCACCGGGTGATGGGTTCTCACAGGCGTGAGGCTGACGCCCCTACACATGCTCTTAGTCACTTTTTCTACTCGTTGCTGGGACACTCAAAGTGCAGGAAGGAAGGAAAGGTTTATGTAGCTGCCAGTTACTGGAGGGTTCGGTCCGTGTCCCCCAGGCTCCAAGGCAAATAACAGCAGCTCATGGTGGCAGAAAACCCCGAAGAAGGAGAAGAAACAGCGGCTGCCGCGTCCATCAGGCCTCTCTCTTCCTTCTATGCTGATTGCTCCCGGGTGAAGACTGGAGCTCCAAAGCGGTGCGGCTGGGAAGGTCGAGCTCCTCCTCGGAAGACTGGGACTTCTCCGAGAATTGGGGCAGGGTCGCAGCAAGCTTTTCTCAGTTCCTGGGCTCTGCCCTCCTGCAGGGCTGGGCCCCCACGCTGAGAACTGCTGCAGCCGATTCAGCCAAGTTGACACACTGTATCAACTAACAGACTTGCTTACTTTTTTTGTGTGTGGCCGGCTCTGCCCGCCCTGTCCTGCTGGGGATGGGCAAACTGCTGCCCACTGTCCTGCTGCTGGGCCCAGCTCCTGGCAGGCTGCCCTCGGGCCAAGGAAGACAGGCCGCACTTGTTTGTAAATCTTAAGAGAGTTTGTGGAACTGTGTGTACCTCAAGCCATGGGGGGCGCAGATGTGGGGGCAGGGACTCAGCCTGGGCTGCCTGAGCCCGCCCCGGCCCGGTGCACACTGCTGCACCCACAGATGCCGGGGCTGTGGCTTGGGTATGATTCGGGGGTGTCTCCCCAGGCTCAGGTGCTGGAAGTTTGGTTCACAGTGGAGCACCACAGTCTTCGGTGAGGGACCTTGAAGAACTGGCTAGAGCAGGGTTGCCACCCTTAGCAGGACTAACGCAGTCCCCACAGTCCCGAGGAGGTCCCTTGAGAGCACATGGTCGGGAAATCGAGCCCAGCCCTGTTCCCACACTGCGTCCCTGCTGCTGTGCCTGTCCCTCCTGCGCCTACGATTTTCTTCCGTTTTTCCACCATGTTGTCATGGGGAGACCCTCCCACATACAGAACCACGCTGTCTGGATTTTCCGAGACCTGAGCTGCTGGAGTTTGGATCTGGAGGAGTTTCCTAAAGGTACCCGTGACTTGAAGACTTGGTCACCTGCGTGTGGTGCTACCACGAGGGGTGGAGCCTTTAGCTGGAAGGGTCCAATGGGAGGAAGGTTATTGATGACAACTGGGACCTGGGTCTTCCTGTCTCCTTCTCTCTCCTCCTGGCTGCCACGAAGTAAGCTGTCTCTTCCAGCATGTGCTCCCACTATGTTGAACCAGGCTGGCCCAGGCCTGAGGAAGCTGGTTGAGTAACCATTGGACTGAGCCTCTGAAACTCTGAGCTGGAGTAAACTTTCCTTTCTTATAAGCTGATTACCTCAGATATTTAGGCAAGCAATGAAGCTAAGATAGAAGTCAAACTTTTTTTTTTTTTCCTAAAGCATATAGCTTTGAGTATTTTAGTATAGCAATACGAAACAGACGAAGACACCAAGTTGTAACAGAACAGATTTTACAAGGGTGAGAAATGCTGCAGTCTGGGCTTAGCTCCCCAGCTGCTTCCCATGGAGGCTGACTCAGCTCCACCATGATCCCCTGTGTCCATTTGCTGGGGCAGAAATTTGGCTCACAGATGGAACAGCCCCCAAACACTGGATAAGCTGGTGAGCCAACCTTACGCTTTGCTCTAAAAGGCTCTGATCCAAGCTTTTCACCCCTTAATATCTAAGAGGAAGGGCTGGGGAGATAGCTCAGTGGAATAAGTGCTTGCCTGGCAAGCGCAAGGTCTTGAATTCAAATCCCTTGTACAAACAAATGTATATCACAAAGGGGTGTTATGGCTTGCGTGCAGCTGTCTCCCCAAAGCCTCATGTGGTCCCAGGTGGGGCTTTTCAGGGGTGGCTGGACCTAGGGCGTGTGATGCTGGGGCTGACTCGTGGTGCAGTTGTGAGGCTCAAGGGCACTGGATGAAGGCAGTGAGCGCTGCCTGGCCCAAGCAGCCCATTTAGGCTACAAGGGACGAAAGAGCAGTGCTCGGCCCTTGTTGCTTTTCTGTCTTCTGCCCACCATGGATGTCTCTCCCCTGGGACACCACCTTGCCTTGGGGCCACAGTGCTAGGGACTGAAACCTTTACAAACTGTGAGCTAAATAAACCTTTGCTCCTTTAACTTTGGGTGTTGGGTATTTTCTCTCATAAGCAATAAACGGAACTAAGAGGCAAAGCGCATTATTGGGCGTCTCCTAGCAAGACTCAAAAAGCCCAATTGGGTCTCCTAGGTGGAGCCAACGTTCACCCCACCTCTTCTTGGACCCAGCTGCCTGTCCAGGCTGTGCTGGTTCCCACCCGAGTGGCGTTAGGCCTGGAGCACACAGGCCCCAGAAGCCAAGTCAGGAGCCTCTGAGGTGGGCTCAGGTGTCTGCTCTTTAGAATGGGGCCAAGAGATGCGAGTGCAGGCCCAGGTGGGGGCTGCTGCCCTACGTGAACCGGGCCGCTGGCCCTCAAGGGTACACATGCCACAGACTCAGAGGAGGAAGTGAGTTCGGACGCACCTGACCTTGCACAGCAGCAGTGTCATAAATGCCCAGTGGTGGACACCATTTTTTTTGCCTGATTTAAGATCAATAGAACCAGGTGTCCTGAAACATGCTTACAATCCCAGCATTCTTAGAGGCTGAGGATTGCCTTTTTTTTTTAATTTATTTTTTATTTTATTGAAGTACAAATATCAATGAGACAGTTTTATGACACCTTAACAGGACAGATTTGATAAATTAATACATTGCAAACTGTTTTCATAATGTTTTGGTATCGTACAAGGTGCATACATGATATTATATTTACAGATATTATTATAGAAGATGTCTCTTATAAGTAAATTAAGAGAGTATAGCTGTTTACTTATCTTATTTTTTATACCTGAATTACATCACAGATTCAATAATTAATACTTTCTACCTTGTTATTTTCCTAGCAGTCGTCCATAGTACTGGAAGCCGAATATCCTGTCCAACCACCATTAGTGCAAATCCTGCCTCTCATAGAATTATGTAGAAGCACAGCATTATCTATCCCAACTGTACTGTCCATACACACACATCACGATTCTTCCTTTCTATACCTCTTCCTTTGTCTACACCTGTCAAAGATGGGCACTCCACTGTCATTCAACCAATTTAGGTGCCTGAACTCGACGACACAATCCAACTCAGTCCAGCATTCCACAACAGTAGTGAGTTCGCTGAAGAAGTTGTCAACCATAGCCATTTACAGCTCAACTTATTTTTGTGGCCCTGCGATGTATACTTCATTTTTATGCTTTTCTGCTGGATGGTTAAGACCTAGATAGAGCAAGACCTATATACCAAAACATGTAGCTTTTGTTTTGATGAGGTCAGTGACGTCCCTTCAGGATTTATCTTGTAGTCCTGTACATTATTCTGTAGATCCTTTGTCTGTGTCATCCATGTGGATGAGTCACGGCCAATGCTTGACCAGTTTGTTCTCTGTGAGAGCCTGAGAGAAAGTTTTCTCTCCATGTGACTCTCCCCAGGCACACTATAGAACTTTGATCTCTTTCCTCTGTGGCTCAACAATCTCCTTGTTCAGAAAATTTGGGGCTCAACCGAGTTTCATGATGTTTCAGTGCAGGTTCTCCTATGTCCTGAGTCTTCGCTGACCTTGAGAGAATTGCTATCTTGAGTCCAGGTTGGGTAATTTAGCAAGACTCTACCTCAAGATAAAAAATTAAATGGCTGGGGATGTAGCTCAGCATGACGGCCCTGGCTTCCATCCCTAGCATCACCAAAATAATAATAATAATAATGATAATGATAATAATAATAATAATAGACCGTTTGTGACTTTCATTGTGGTAATAGGCCACGCCTAAGGCAAGGGGGCTGGTTAGGCTTGTGTTTCTAGGCAGTGTCCCCCAACGGAGTAGACGGTTTTGAAAGAGGAAGTTATCAGGCTTTTGCGCTAAAATTATATGCACGAGTCAAAAAGAGAGAGTCAATTTGTCTTGAAAAGGGAAGTGCCCCATAACCCCAAGATGGGAGCGCCCCACGCCCTGCAAGTAGGAAACCGGAGCCCACCCAGCCACTGACAGGGTTTCCTTGGTCCCTCAGCTTTGGTGGTGGAAGAAGGGAGCCCTGACACAGGCTCTGGCAGACCCCGGACAGGCCACAGTCAGCCGAGCCCCAGGCCCCAGGGCGGCCTGGGGCAGTGAGTGTACAGCCAGGAAGTGGATGGGGAGGGCCCTATGGCCTTCTGCCCTCGACTGGAATTTACAGCCCTACCTTTCCCGGATCTTCAGCTCACAGGGGGACGTGTATGTGTGTGTGTGTGCTTCCTTGTCTCTGCCCTCAGGTGAACCAGTTCCTTGGAATAAGTTTGATTCTACAGCTATTTCTACATCCACGTAGCCATGTACTATCCTACCCACAGGGGGGTACTATGAAGCTCCCAAAAGGGTAACACGTTTATACTTACACAAAAATGCCTAGTGGATCAGTGCCTAATCAAGTCAGACAGGGAAGGGGGAGCAGAGAAGTATCCCTGCTAAGCTGCACACTGTGCACACGTGAGCCTCGCTACATAGCAAGCCCTGGAAGAGGAGGCTGAGTGGTCAGTATTGAGGGGGCTTCCTAAGACTCCATCACTACGGAGCAGAACAGGATCCTGACTGGTCTAGCTTCTCCAGATCCCCGCAGGGCCTTCTGCGGCCCAGCCAAAGCCCCTACGCCTCCTAGGGCAGCCTCGAGGAAGCAAAGCTCCCCGGCCTAACCTGAGGCTGAGGCTTGGAAAATCACTGGGACAGAAGCCCACGTAGGACCCAGGCTCAGATGAGCTGGCTTCCCCTGGGGCTCTGAGCAGAGTCCAACCTGTTTGTTGCCTAGAAGATGTATGCAGCCTTTCATGCTAGACATGCGGCTTCCAATGTCCTGAGCTACTTTGACCCGTTCAGGGTTTTCCAGCAGAGTCCCTCCAAGCCGGAGCACCCTGGGCGCACACTCCTGCCCCCCTGTCGTCCCACTGACCCCCATGGCTCTGTGGAAGCTTTGAGGTTTTATTTTTATTTTTGCAGAACCGGGGATTGAACTCAGACCCTTATGCTTGCCAGGGAAGTGCTTATTCAGTATACTGAGCCATCTCCCTGCCCCCCTCTTTTTTTTAGAGAAAGGCCTTCAAGGTCTCACTGCTAGATTGGACTCTTAGTGATCTGCCTCTTTATAGCCTCCCAAGAGCTGGGATTATAGGTGTGTACAGGCCTAGTCTCAATTGCCACCTCAGTGCGCCTCTGGGATGGAATCCTGGCCCTTCTGCCTGCTTGCAGGAGCTTTGATCTGCTGAGCTATTTGGCCCGCCTGTCTTGACCGTGATGTTTTAGAATTAGTTGGTTTTGCCTTGTAATTTGGTTTCCTGAAATCTATGCAGTTGGAGCAAGTCATATTATTTTACAGATTCAGACTGATCTAAACTGCAAAGATGGAACTAATTTTCTCTTGAAATTTTTGCAGAAATGGGGATTGAACTCAGGCCCTTGCACTTGCCAGGCAAGTGCTTATTCTATTAAGCCATCTCCCCAGCCTCTACCCTCCTTTTTTTTAGACTAGATTTGGCAACCAAGCTGATCTTAAACTGAAACTCATGGTGATCCTCCTGCTTCAGCCTTCTGAGTGCTGAGATTACGGGCATGCACTGCCACGCCCAGCTCTTGCAGGATTCTTAAGGGAAGGAGAGGTGGAGCAGAATGGTATTTCCTGAATAACCTGGCTGTGGTGGTGCATGCCTGTAATCCTAGCACTTGGGAGGTTGAGGCAGGAGAGTTGGAGGCCAGCCTAAGCGCCATAGTGAGTTCAAAGCCAACTTGAACTGCAGAGCAAAATCCTGTCTCAGGCCAGTAACAAAGCTCAGCAAATTAAAGCACTTGCTTAGGTAAGCTTAGGCAAGCCCAGGGACGGAGGTTCTATCCTGGCGCCGCATACAATACGCCCCCCCCCATGGGCTGAGCTGGCCAGAGTAAGCATATACCTGTTATCCCGGCATTGGGGAGGCTGAAAACAGGAGGATAACTATCAGTCCAAGCTGCACAGTGAGACCCTGTAACAAACAAATACACTGAAAAAAAAAAAAAAAAAAAAAAAAAAAAAAAAAAAAAAAAAAAAAAAAAAAAAAAAAAAAAAAAAAAGATTCTGTCTCAATAAATCAAAACAAACCAAAACAGAATGGTCTTTTTCCTGAATGTGCAATGTATACCACTCATGTTATATAAAATAGTTTTACCTAGAAGGATGGGCGTTTAAAATATCCAATCAGCTGGGCATGGTGGCACAGGGCTGTCATCCCAGCACTTGGGAGGCAGAGGCAGGAGGATCATTGCAAGTTCAAGACCATCCTGGGCTACAAAGTGAGCTCAAGGCCAGCCTGAAATGCATAGCAAGACCCTGTCTCAAAAAAAAAGAGAAAAAAAAAAATCCAATCAGGCCAGAAGAAAAGTTACTCATTGTCTTCATCGGCTCTCCTGCTGCTTTGTGGGGGGGTTTCTTTTCCTCCTTCTTCTAGTAGCTTTGACCACATCACAAGGCAGTCTCCCGGAAGCTACTCTCACGTACATCCCTCTCTCACCTGACGACCTTCCTGGACGTGAACCCTGCAGGCCTTGGCTCAGAACCTGGGCATCCAGCGCATCGGGTTAGAATCACATTATCTCTACTTCCCTGCTGCTCTTGGACACCAGATTTTAATCGACGTTAATAGAAAGCTTTTACTAAAACAGAACAGGCTTATGTGGAGGAAAGCATTGAAACAATAAAGTACAGTGTGAGAGAGGCCAGCGAAGGTCAGGAATAGGGGTTATGTGGAGCCCTGGTCCAGGGCATTGTGTGCCGTGGCTGCCACAAGATCAAGCTCCCCCAGGCTCCCTGCTCACAGAGGCTGTGCTGCAGGTTCTTTGTATCCCAACCCCGCCCCGGTCTCCCCAGGTCTAGGGTTTCCTGCAGTCTGAGCGCTGGGGCACTTATAGAGACACAGCAGGGAAACCAGCTCAAGGGCCATCCTAGTGTCAGCTGAGCACAGGGCTGAGGCAGGACTGGGTGGGGAGGACAAAGACCACACCCGACCTGGGGTTTAGGGGCTGCTCCACTCTGCACCGGCTTTAGGATTCCTATCCCGCAGTACTTTCAGGGAATGCTGGTGCTGCTCACTGCGACCTACTAAACACACACACGCACACACGCACACACACACGCGCGCGCGCACACACATGCACATACGCACGCGTGTGCACACACGCGCACACGCACAGAGTCATCTGTGAACTGTGAACAAGATGTGCCCAGTAGCTGAGAACCACTTGGCCTATTTGTGTCTATTTGTATGACACAAACTCTGTGTCACAGCACTCGCCCACAGAGGCTCAAGGGGTCCGTGGGCTGCGATGCGGCTCAGGCAGCTTGGCCAGCTCAAGCTGGGGCCTCCCCAGGGCACAGACCCCGGAGGTGTGCGCTCTGGCTGGGGCTCCTAGGAGGCTGTGTGGCAGGGTCTGGGGCAGGAGACCAGGGCCTGGCTGTGGAGGAGGCCACAGCTTGCTGATCAGGAGGTGCACCCCTCGCCTTTGGAAACCTGACACTTGCTTAATAAAAAGGAATGTCTCCTGTCCTTTGACCCAACACCCAGTGCAGGCACAAGTGGAAGAGAATAGGCGAGGGTTGTGGTGTCTGAGAGAGCAGAGAGGCCTCGGCCACAAAAGCCCTCCCGGAAAGCCCCACATGTCCGCTGGGACCCTCACGCGTCAGGGTAAGCACAGGCCCCATACCGTGGAAGCCCACAGAAGTGACCCGTGGAAGAGAGAAGTGGACACAGAGCAGCACGCAGGGGAGTCCTGCTCACAGAAAGCTCCCGTGCAGGCTAGACTCACTGGGAGGAAAACCTGCAGGGGGCTCCAGGGCAAGTGGATGCTGAGGGTCCCTAGAGAAATGGAAGGAGGGCCGCTGAGAGACCGTGCTTCCATGTGGAGCACACGGACGGATGGACCGATGGACAGACAGACAGATGGAGAGATGGACGCTGCTGCTGTAACTAATAAAGAAAAGGAAGGAAGGAAGACGGACAGAAAGAAAGAGAGAGAGAAAGAGAGAGAGAGAAAAGGAGGGAGGGAGGGAGGATTTGGGCATTTTACTCTATGTAAAGCATACCTTCCATTTTATTTAATTTTACTTTATTTTTATTTTTGCTCTTTGAGATGGGCCCTCACCTGGTAGCCCAGGCCTGCCTGGAACTCTCGGTGAGGTGACCCTTGTGGCGCGACAGGTGTGTGACACCATGACCAGCCTGGCACCTCTCATTGCAGAAAAGGGATTCTTAGAGGAAGAAAGGAAGGCTTCACTGGAGATTGGAAGAAAGACCCCGGCGGCCCTGGCCCCTCATCTGAAGCCTTGGGAGTGGTGGCCCCTGCTATGTCTTGACCTCTTGCGGCGGTGGATGCTGCCTGCAGGGCCCCTCCGTCAGGGCTCTGTCACCAGGCAGCACAGAGGCTGCCCCTTGGGCTCCCCCAGCTCTGCAGGCCTGGGGTCCTTCGTCCTGCAGGGAAGCAGAGGACAGGGTCACACCCAGGGAGATGTCACAATGCGGGGGCTAGAGCTCAGGATGGCTCTCACGGGTCCCTGCTACTCTGATCACCTCGTGGCCCTCCCTTGAGGGCCATCTGGACCTGGTGACATCCTGAGCAGAACCCTGCAAATGAGAGGGCGCAGGTGTGAGCCTGGGTGACAGATGTGGCACAGGGACCTCCCTCGCTCTCAAGGATGGAGCCACTGCTGTGAAGGGGGCCCCGGGGAGGGTGCTGAGGGCGTCTGCGGCCCGACGGGCCTTGGGAGACCTAGATCCAGAGCTGCAGCCCGACCCCTGACCCCACAGGAGAGGCGTTGGCCTCCAGTCTGCGGCGCTTGCTCCAGATGTCAGCGTGTGCTGCTTCTGGGTTACCAGGCTGGGCGGGAGGACAGCGGTGGGGAGGCCTGCGCTGCCCTCCTGGGGTGCTAGCGGGGTCCTAGGGCTACGGGGTCGTGCTATGAGTGCTCAGCACGTCGCACAGAGCTGGCGACTTCTCAGCCCAGCCGAAGGGGCCGAGGCGGGAGGACTGCTGTGTGTGAGGCCAGCCTGGGCTGCAGAGTGAGGCCCTGTCGCTATCTCACACACGCACAGAGATTTTTTTGTATGAATTTTACCACAGTTTTAGAAAACAGAATTGGGCCATTCAGATAGCTCAGTGAGCCAAGGTGCCAACTGACGCAGAGCACAGCGGCCAGGGCTCGATCCCGGTGTGCCAGCGCCAGCCCTGTCCTGGGGGTGTGCTGAGAAGGCTGGGCATGGTGGCGTGCACCTGTAGTCCCAGCACTTGGGAGCCTGAAAAATGGAAGAACCACCGAGTCCAATCTACATAGTGAGACCCTATGGACTCTATTAAATACATTAAAAAATAATAATAAATAAAAAAGAATCACAAAGGAAAGCAGATGTAATATCAGCAACTGCTGCTTGACTTTCTGTGGGCTTCTTGTGTGCTGTGTTGGAGTGGGGTCTCCAGGAGACCTGTACCCACTCCTTAACAGCACCCAGGCATGGAGTGTGTGCTGCTCCTTGTGTGAAGCAGAAATGAGGGCCACGGAGGAGGGCGCCCGGCAGAGGCCCCGCAGTGGTGCGAGGCCCTGGGTGCCATGGTGGGCCAGCTGTCTTTGTTGTTCTTGTTGTTGGTACCAGAAATCGAACTCAGGACCCAGTGCTTGCCAGGCAGGCCCTTGCCCCATAGAGCTACATCCCAGCCCTGGGTCCTGCTCTCCCTACAGCTCTGCCCTTAGCTTTCTCAGCCCAGGGTGGACTCTGCAGAAAGCAGAAGTTACGGGCCAGGGTTTCCCAGCTGGAAAGGACATGAGGGCATCCAAACTGTAGAGCAAGCAGGGAGTGGGTGACAGCAGGCAGGCAAAACTAGAGGAAGTGGGTGGAGGGAGAGCGGTCTGGGGGAACCCTTTGTTGCCAACACTCACCAGGCCGGAAGGGCAACTCCTCGTGGCTGCAGATGTACCTGAGGGACAGACTGCTGTGGCTTCATCCCGAGGCACAGGCCGTGTGCGCGCGCGCACACACACACACACACACATGCGCATACATGTGCACCTGCACACACATGCACCTGTACACACACATGCACACACATGTGCACCTGCACACCTGCACGCACATGCACCTGTCCACACATGCACACACGTGTGCACCTGCACACATGCACGCACACACCTGTAGACACACATGCACACACGTGTGCACCTGCACACACACGCACACGCGCCTGTCCACACATGCACACACACACGCACCTGTACACACACGCACACACTTGTGCACCTGCACACACACACATGCACCTGTACACACACACGCACACACATGCACCTGTACACACACGCACACACGTGTGTACCCGCACACACATGCACCTGTACACACACGCACACACATGTGCACCTGCATACATGCACGCACATGCACCTGTACACACACATGTGCACCTGCACACATGCACGCACACGCACCTGTACACACACATGCACACACATGTGCACCTGTACACACGCACACACATGTGCACATGCACACACACATGCACACATGTGTGCACATGCACACACACATGCACCTGTACACACACATGCACACACGTGTGCACCCCCACACACCAACACACATGCACCTGTAGCCACACATGCACACACATGCACCCGTGCACACACATGCACACATGTATGCACCTGCACACATGCATGCGCATGCACCTCTACATACACGCACACACGTGTGCACCTGCACAGACGCACACATGCACCTGTACACATACATGCACGCACACGTGCACCTGTACACATGTACACACACGCACCTGTATGCACACACGCACACACATGCACCTGTACACACACATGCACACACGTGTGAACCTGCACACATGCACGCACATGTACCTGTACACACACATGCACACACACGTGCACCTGCACACACATGCACCTGTGCGCACACATGTGAATGTTCACACTCCTGCCACACATGCATCTACCCACACATACAACATGTGATAAAAAAAAGAGTGCCTAAGTTTAAATCTTTTATTATGAAATTAAAAAGACCCATTGCGTTTAATCCCCCTCAGGTTCTCCGCCTCACATCAAACGCTCGTCCCGCGTTCTGGCCGCCCCGAAGCAGTTCCAGAAGGCTCCTTCAGGAGGGTCTGTGGCTGCAGGGTCACGGTGGCCTCTGTGTCCTGAGTGAATGTAGGACATCTCATCTTGCCTGGGCCTTTGGGGGGCAGAGCCCGAGGCATGGGCTGCACCCCCTGAACCAGGCGGCTGAGGCGCGCTGTCGCGCTGGGCCAGCAGCCCTTCCTTGGGATGGCGCTTGGCAGCAGCATTTGACAGTCTCCATCAGCCTCTGCTACAGGTAACTCCTGAAGGAGGACTGCTAGGACTGCTTCAGAGAGGGACAAGTGCGGACTCGGGCATTTGAGGGTGCTGAGGAGCCACGTATCTGTCACTGTAATGCATTTTATTTATTATTATCATTAATTATTATTATTTTGTATTTAGTACAGGGTCTACACGGTCTCACTGTGTAGATCAGACTCACAGTGACCCTCCTGTTTACAGCCTCCTGCGGTCTGGGGTTACAGGCGTGTGCCGCCACACCCAGTCTCCTTCGCTGTCTCAGTGCGCCCCGGAGGTGAGGCTGGCATGGCACCCCGGGGATCAAACCTGGTCACTGTGCTCTGCCTAAGCAGGTGCTTTAGTCTGCTGATCTAATATATTTTAAAAATGTAAATATTTCCCATATATTTGGATCACCCCTTGTACCTATTTATTAGTGAGCCTTCCCATCTCTAGAACTCAAAACCTGACACTACAACTTACAGAAGAAGCTGTGCGATCGGCTCATGGTTTAGAGGGCTCAGTGCATGGTAAAGCAGCTCCCTGGCAGGAGCGTCATGGCGGAAGCCTGCAGGAGAGCAAGGCTGCTTGGGCTATGGCGGCCAGGAAGCAGAGCAGGGGAGCAGCTCCAGAGCGCGAGGGGCCAGTGACCAGGTCCGCAACCCAGAGACACATCTGTGAGCATGCTGTACCAACCTGCTAGACTTTTTTTTTTTTTTTTTAAGACAGGGTCTCATATAGTCCAGGCTGGCCTCAAAGTTGTGGTGATCTTAGTGGGGCCAGAGAGATGGCTGAGTAGAATAAGCACTTCCCTGGCAAATGCAAAGGCCTGAGTTCAATCTCAGTTTCCACCAAAAAAAAAAAAAAAATTGTGATCCTCCTGCCTCAGTCACCCTAGTGCCGGGATTACAGGAGTGTGCCACCACTCCTAGCCTGCATTTTTTAATCCAATGAGACTGATGTGAGGATTCACAGTCACATCTGCACATGCACACAGTCAAATGCACACACATATATGCACACACATGCACATCCAGTACACACACACATGCATGCATAGCCCACAGGCATGTTCACTCGCACGCAATCATTACATCTGCTGCACATTCCCCCCGATGTCCTCACATGCAGGTACACACCACACATGCACACATGCATGCGGCACACACACACACACACACACACACACACACTCTTCCCGGTGGTTTTTGCAGCATTATTCTCAATAGCCAAGATACTGAAACAGCTTAAGAGCTCAGGGCCTGCACCTTTTTCCCAGGCTGGTTACCTGTTGTTGCCACCTCTTCCGGCTCCTTGGAAGACCTAGAGCTGAGGGGAAGAGAAACAGGAAAAAGCACTGCAGGGAAAAGTGAAGGTCACCATGAGTGACCTCGGGGAGGCAGGGGTGGGGTGCAAACTGGGCTGCGGCACAAGTCCTCACAAGCCTACATCCCCTGTGCCCACGCACCAGCTTGTACTGGGACCCCCGCCTCAGGAGCATGGAGAAGCGAGAGGAGGCTCTGGAACCAACTCCAGGGGCCGCGGGGGGACCGTGAGGACGTGGATGGAGAGCAGCCGGTGGCCGTTTGAGCTGGCCCGCGGCTGCTGCAAGGTTGGGGGCAGATGGCAGTCGGGGTGTCAGGGAGTAATGGAGGGCACGTGGCGGGTACGGAGATCTCTACCTTTTGGTCACGCTGTCAGCAGCTGTTCCTGGAGATTGACGGAGGAGACAGGGAAGGAGGTTACTCAGTGTTAGCTTCCACGCCCATCCCTCCAGCCACTCACTGTGCCCGCAGGACATACCACACCGGGCGTATTTGTAGATGACAAAGGCAGCGAGCAGGACGATCACACCGGAGACCACGAGGAGGGTGATCCCAGGGGTGCCTGCGAGAGAGCAGGCAGGGCTGAGCAGCCCCAGACGTGCCCTGCCCTCCACGCGGGCCTGCCCTGGGTCCATCCCCTTACCTGGCTCCTCTCTACTTCTCTGGGGCACTGTTGTTGCTTCCGTTTTACTCACACTAAACAGTTCTTGAGTAACAAACAAGAAAATCAAGGGGCAGGACAAGTCAGATCATACTGTGGTCAGACCATTTGACAAACTCTCTAGGCTGCTTACAAAGGCCAATCTAGGGGCTGGGGAGATGGCTAAGTGGAATAAGTGCTTCCCTGGCAAGTGCAAGGGCCTGAGTTCAATCCCCAGTTCTGCAAAAACAAAACAAAACAAAGGCCAATCTATACTGGGGAAGCATAAAACTGTGCTTGGAAATAATAGCACCAACTTTAGAGGTTCCCTCTGGGGAGAGATTGGGGTAGGGGTGGGCTTTTGTTTTCTCTCTATTTGTGGAAAGAAAGCAACTCTGAGTAACTATAATTCTGGGAGGCGGGTGTGTGACATATTGGTTGGTTTGGTTTGACTTGGGTTTTGGAGACAGGATCATACTGTAAGGCCCAGGCTGGCCTCAAATTCACGATGATCCTCTTGCCTCTGCCTCCTAAGTGCTGGCATTATAGGCATATACCACTCTGGCTCATTGTTATATTATTATGATTTTTATTTTAGGATATTGTTCAAATTTTTTGAAAGAAAAGAAATTCTTCCATTCTCTTACCAGCTTGTAGAAGGAAAGGTTTCTGAGTTTTAGTTTCATCTAAGAAAGAAAATAAATGAAACACTGAGAAAAATGACCAGAGATTTCATACGGAGTCCGACGACGAGGAGGCCGGCAATGCACATGGCACCTGGTGCTTCACAAGACAGCCTGGCGGCCCCAGGGAGCGTCTCCCCGGCCAGGCACACCCTCAAGAGCTGCCATGGTCCCTGTACCTACAGGACAGCCTCCGTGCCAGGTCCCTGGAGGGGCACAGACACTGCTCATGATCATCGCTGCCTGCTTCTCTCTTCGGGATTCACAGAGCTTGTCTGGGCCACGTGTGGGCACTGTGAGCACTGCTTTCCTGGAGAGAGGCACGGAGCCTACAGCTGTGCCACCCTGAGCGGCCAGTCTCTGCCTGCTTGGACTTGTGGGAAAGAAAGGCCCACGGAGACCAGCTCACACACCCAGGCAGCAGGTCCAGAGAGGGTTAAACTCGGGGTCACTGGACTCCAACCTTTCCTCAGAACCTCTGCACGGACGATCTTAGGGGATCACGCAGCTCTGTATGATTCTGCTTTCGAGATTCTGGGCCCTTCTGGGCTGCCCCATGGGGCTGCAGCTCCTCCTTCTGTGGATGCCAGAGGTCTGCTCTCACAGAAGGCCTCTCCTCTGCCTTCTGTGCCTCCCAGGGACAGACCCAGGCTACAGCCTCCCTGGCACCACAGTGGGAAGGGGAAACTGGAGGAGCTGCCATGGAAACCACTGTGGTTGTCTCTCCTCTTACAGCCCAGCCCACCACTCCAGCCATTCAGGGCTGGGTGTGAGCCCCAGCTGTTCTGGGGAAGCCTGAAGAAGAGAGGGAGGGCAGGTGGTACCTAGGGATGAGGGCCTTGCACCGTGGGGGTCACTCACCATCTCCACCGAGGACCTTGAGGCTGAAGACGCACAGCCCTGTAAAAGAGACCCATGAGACGGGGTGCCCGCTCTCCTGAGGTGTGGATCACAGCACCCTGACCACCAGGAGCACAGCTCCTTTCTGGAAGCCGAGGAATAAGGGGTCTCTCTTTCCTAGCTTGTGGGGGCCTTCCTTGTTCTCTGGTCCAATCTCAACATCTCCTGTTTACCAGGTTTTTTTTTTTTTTTTTTTAAAGGTGTATTTTGAATTAGACTCAGCCCTTCACACTGAGCTAAATTCCCAGCCCTTTTACTGTTTTTCATTTTGAGACAGGAGTTCAACAGATGGCTCCCTCGCCCAGGCCCGGAGCTTGCTATCCTCCGGCTTCCTCCTCCCTAGCGCTGGAATCTTGGAGCTGGGGGCTGCTCTGCTGCTCAGGGCTGGCTGCTCTCCTTGCGGCATCCACACCAGCCGGCAGGGGGCGCCACCAGAGCTAACCAGGCCCCAGCGGGGCTCTGGGCTTGTGCAGCCCTGAGCTAAAGAAACCTGTTTTATTTACAAATGCTTCGGTTTGTGGAACTCACAGCACCAGAACGTGGCCCAAGACATCGAAATATGGTTCATCTATGACAACACGCACCTATTTGGAGAGCTGTGTCATGACTTCATAACTCACATATCCATGTACGATGATAAAAACAACAAACAAACAAACGAACAAAAAAACAACAAAAACCAAGATATTTCTATGACATCAATCCCACCAAGTCCCTGGGGAGGCAGGAGGGTTGCAAAGTTGAGCCCAGTGTGGGCAACCTAGATCCTGTCTCCAAAAAAAGGGCTAGGGGTGCAGTTGAGGGCAAGTCTCTGAGTTTAATCCCTACCAAACACACACATGCACACACGCGCACACACATAGTGTCCGGGTCATTTTAAATAACACCCCCCACCACCACACTCCTGAAGCAGCTTCTGTTTTCCTGCCTCTTCTCCTTAACTGCTCAGCTAGAAGGGCATAGAAATGGGATCACACTGGTCTTTTGTTCCTGGCTTTTCACACAGCATAATGATTTTGAGTCGGCCATGGTGTTCCGCATATTGGTAATTTATTCCTTGTTATTCAGGAATATCCCTCTGTGTGCACAGCGCCAAGCTTTCCACCCATTCGCCTCTTAGTGGAAATGGGCTTTCTGTTCAGCTCAGGGCACTAGGCATAAAGCTGCTGGAGGTACCCAGCTTTCCATGTCATGGAAAGCGCTGTTGAGAAAATAAGAACAAATTTCAGTTTGCACTGTAAGTGGATTTATGGTGCTAGACAAACTGCCAGATTGTCTTTCAGAGAGACCTCAAATGTACCAGCTCCCCGTGATGAATGTTATCATGGTGTACTGCAACATGTTCTAATAAAAATAATTTTTGGCCAGGAGTGGTGGCTCATATAAGCCCAGCACTCGGGAGGCTGAGGCTGGGGGGTCGTTGCAAATTCAAGACTAGCCTACAAAGTGAGTTCAAGGCCCGCCTGAACTGCAGGCAAGATCCTGTCTCAGAAAAAAATGACAAAAAAAAATAATAATTTTTTTTTGGCAGAGCTGGGTATTGAACTCAGGCCCTTGCAGTGGCCAGGGAACCTCTTATTCCACTGAGCCATCTCCCCATCCCCAATAGTAATTTTTTTAAAAGTGAAAATAAAAGTGATCTCTAAATTCTGTATACTACAAGGGGCTTGTTAAAACCCCAGTGCAGCCATGTCTTCACCTGCAGCTGGTGCCATCGTGCCTTCTACCTATTTTGCTGCATGAGCCGTCTCAATGGGACACTTGGTGTTTACTGGGTAACAATCAAGGGGGGACACCCTTGAAGACCTGTTTGTGTGACTGCGACATAGCCATCCTCTGTGTTTGTGTGGATGGATTGTTTGCAGCCACTGTAATTTAATTCCTTCGAGGACAAAGGGCCTGTCTTGTCCTCTGGTACCTCCTTGGCACTCCGAACAGTAAGCAGTGCTCAGGGAAGGCCCCACAGCTCCCTGTGGGTAGACTTAGTGTGAATCTTACGGTGCACAGGGCCCTCAGCAAGCACTGCTGGAGCTCCCGAAGTACCAGTGAGCTCCAAAATTCCCTGCACTGTAAACACCATGTGGGCCTCCGGCTGAGAAGGGGCTTCCAGCTGCTGAGGCCCAAGCCTGGCCTGGGGCATTCCTGTCCCTCTCGGTACAAAATGCGATTATGCAATATGACAACCATTGTTGAATTCCTATGATTTTATTTAGTGAAATCCTTTGGATTTTTAGGGAAGGGTCTGCATTGTGTTCAGGGTTTCACTATTAGATCAGACTCGTAGTGATCTGCCTGTTTACAGCCTCCTAAGAGCTGGAATTGCAAGTGCATGCCACCATGCCGGGTCTCAATTGGCATCTCAGCGTGCCCCTGGGGCAGGGGTGGCATGGCAAGCCTGGGGATTGAACCCCAGCCCTTGTGCTTGCTTGCAGGCATTTTAATCCCCTGAGCTGTTTGGCCAGTCCTATTTTCTATTCTCTTTAAAAAGGAAAAAAAAAAAAACAAAAAAACGGAGTGTATTGCAATAGCCTGGCACAGTTGCTCTGCTGGAGTATACCCAAAACTCTAAAACTGAGTTAAACCTCTTGATCCGGCCTGTTTACTGAGAAACCATGTACCAGAACCCCACGCAGCACACCACACATCCTTCCAACGGGTGCTCAGCAGCTAAAAAAAATGAGATGTAACACAAGCTGGCCTCAGCCTCGTGCTCGCCCTGCCTTGGCCTCCTGAGTGTAGGAATTATAGGCACATGCCACCAGGCCTGACTGAACTATTTTTAATTTAAGGGGGATTTTTTGGGGGGGAGGGCTGGCTCAGGAGGCCTTCAGAGCAGGTCTGGTATGGCCTGGGGGTGTGGGGATCGAACCACAGCATCCTGATTAAAGAAGTCACTTAAACAACTGAGATAATGGGCAGGCTTCCCTATTTTTAATTTAAAAAGTCAAATACAATCAATCTGAAATTGATTTTCTGTGAGTGGAGATGCACAAGTCTCAGCCCTTTGCATTCAGCAGCCTTGCTTACAAATCTAGATCAAGTGTATCCCCAGACACTGATATACAGTCTGGGCTCTGCTAGCTAATAACAGTTCTGGCACAGGCTTGGTGGCACAGGCCATAATCCCAGCACTCAGGAGGCTGAGGCAGGAGCATTGCTGTGAGTTTGAGGCCAACACAGGCTACACAATGGGTTCAAGGCCAGCATGGTCTCAAAAAACAATCCAACAACAAGCACAGGTGGAAGCCTCTTACAGGAGAGGAGGAACTGCAGAGTTGTCACAAAGCATTACCCACTCTCTCTGTGAGGACTGAGTGCCTTGGCCAGAGGTTTTCCTGGTCTTCTCTGGACTCAAGACCGGGCCACTCTACCTGTGGCAGCAGCTCAGGGGTCAGCAGCCGCGCACTGGCTCCCTTCTCCAGGGGCAGCTGGACCTGTGCCTGTGGCGGTCACTCTGTCCCTTCAGAGTCCTTCCCTGCTCTATGTGTCCTCTGTCAGGAAGAGCATCAGACCCTGGAGCCCCAGACCCTCAGGCTTCAGAAGCCTGGGAAGAGGCGAGGAGACAGTCTCCGTGCACTGGAAACAGAAGCCAATGGGGCTCAGGAAAAGGCTTGTGCGGCCCTTTCAGGAACAAGTGAAGGCAAACCTCAACCCACTCCAAGCAGGGCTGGGGCGCGAGGACCAGGCTGAGGGCCGCGGGCTACCAGGGCTGCTGCAGTTGACAGAGCCCCAGAGGCTGTGGAATGTGAGCATGCGGCACTGCTGGCGTGAGGACCGCAGGCTCCTTGCTGTGGTCTCTGTGCACTGCGGGCCCTCAGGCCACTCAGAAGGGACCAGCCCACCTCCGTGGGGCCACCAATGCCATCTCCAGGCACTGCACTGGAGACACCAGCACTCCCGGCTGGAGCACTGCTGTGTAGAATGATCTAGAAGTGACCAGTTAGTTAATCTTTTGCACTGTGGACTTTTTTTTTTTTTTTTTTTGAGACAGGGTCTTGCTATGTGCGCCTGGCTGGTCTCAGACTCACTGTGACCCTCCTGCCTCAGCCTCCCGACTGCTGGGATCTCAGGCGTGCACCATCACACCTAGCTTCACCACAGATTTTCTGAGACCCAATAGGGTGGAAAGACGGATGTGGCAGTGGGGACTGAGTGAGTGTGCTCTAGGAGGAGCCCCGAGACCCTCATCAGGGGAGCGCGACCACACTGCAACGCACGCCGCTCGGCCACAGGGCTCCCTCACAGGAGTGGGAGGCGTCAGGACTGCCCCATTTTGGACGCCCAGCTTCTAACCTTAAGCTGAATAAGCTATTTTCACTATAACATTAGCCTTCCTGGTGGGCAGGGTGGGGCAGCCCTGTGATCCCAGCACTCGGGAGACTTGAGGCAGAAGCATCACTGTGAGTTCGAGCTCAACGTGGACTCAAAAGGAATTTAAGGCTGGCCTGAACTCGTATGAAACAAAGCAAACAAGTACAATAGCCTTCCTCACTTTTTTTTTTTTTTTTTTTTTTTTTTTTTTTTTTTTTTTTTTTTTTTTTTTTTTTTTTTTGAGACAGGCTCTCACTATGCAATTCTGGCTGGCTTTGTGCTCAGTTTTGTAGCCCCCAGGCTGGTCTTGAACTGGCAGAGATCCTACAGGCTCAGCCTCCCGAGTGCTGACATTACAGGCATGTGTTACCACACCTGGTTCTGGGGCCACACGGTAGGTGCCTGCATCTGGGGCCAAGACCCCATGGCATATGGGGTTGGCGATCAAACTCAGTCCTTGTGCTTACCAGGTAGATGCTTCTGCCTCTGAGCATGCTCTCTTGCTCTCTCTCTCTCTCTCTCTCTCTCTCTCTCTCTCTCTCTCTCTCTCTCAATCCTATCAGGCCCTTGTGCTTGCCAGGGAAGCGCTTATTCCACTGAGCCATCTCCCTGGCCTCTCCTTAGATATTTTTACACAGTAACAAAACCCAGATTAATACCCCCCCCAGCCAGCACCCCAAAATTCCAATTTTTTTTTTTGAAGTTCCAAATTTTGAGCCTATTACAAAGGGTGCTGTCTGGGCCTGAGCAGATCAAAGCTTGAATTCAGCCTCTGTATTCAGTCCATGACCATTCTGGAAATCACGCCACCCTTTTCACAGAGGCCTGATGTAGAAAAATAGTGGGAAAAGATTTGAGGGTTTCCTTAGGGGAGCTGAGCTGAGCCTAATGGTGGCTTCTGACTCAGATGACGTCCGAATGTCCAGCGCCTCAGCCCAGGCTGTGCTTGCACACCGTGCCACAGAGAAAGAAAGAGTGGTGCATCTCCGCAGTGTGGCACCGTTCCACCTTCAAAGAGAAAAATATTAGCAGGTGTGGCGTGTGCACCTGTCATCCTGGCAGTCTGGGAAGCTGAGGCAGGAGGATCCTAGGTTTAAGGCTGGGCGACTTAGACCCAGTCTCAAAATTTAAAAAAGAAAAAACTTAAAAACGGATGGGGAGTAGCTTAGTGCAGAGGACCTGTGTTCAGTCACAAGGGGTGGGGCTGCCACTGATGACAACACGGAGGGGCTGCAGGGCACCAGCCAGGTGAAGACAAGTACGACATCATCTCATTTACATGCAGAATTGAAAGCAGCAGAACCAGCTGGGCGTGGTGGTGCAAGCCTGTGATCCCAGCACTCGGGAGGCTGAGGCAGGAGGATTATTGCAAGTTTTGAGACCAGCCTAGGCTATAAAGTGATCTCAAGGCCAGTATGAACTACACAGTGAAACTCCATCTCAAAAAGACAAAAAATAAAAGCAAGTCCTACCTACTTCCTTCTTAGCTGCAATCTCGAGGCAGAATAACTTTGGAGCTCCACACTGCTCTCCCACTCAGCCTACACTCCCGCGGGCCTCTTATAAACGCCACTGGGATCCAGGTGTGGTGGTGCACACACACAGGTGTCATTGCAGCCCCCCGGAGGCTGAGGCAGGAGGTTTCCTGAGAGCCCAAGGCCAACCTGTGGTGAGTTCAGGGCCAAACTGAACCACACAATGAAACCCTGTCTCAACACTTCCTCCACAAAAAAAAAAAAATCCGGATCACTCTGAGGAACAATATCAAGCAGGAGACATACAAGGCAGTAAGCCATAGGGAAGTTCAGCAACGACTGGAGTTTAGAAAACAGGAAAATGTGCGAAGTGCCTAGCACTCTCCTGGCTCTGGTGTGTGCCTGGCACAAGAAAAGTCACTCCTGGATGGGTGTTGTGATTCACACCTGCAATTCCAGCAGTTGGGAGGCTGAGGCAGGAAGATCACCTCCAGTCTGAGGGCAGCCCACGCCCCATGTGAAGTGACCCTGCCATCCCTGGGACTTACCAAAGCAGAGCCAGGGCAGGAATGCTGGGCTCATGGCGACGGCCTCCTCCTGAGAAGGTTTCTTCTGCCCTGCACTTTGTGTTGAGGCAGGAGGCCGCTTGGCTGCAATCGGCAGAGATAGCTGTGCTGCTTCGGGCTCTAGATCCTCTGAATGCACGCACAGTTTCTGTTCTGCAGCCTCTTATCAGGAAATGAAATCTTGGTTCCAACACGCACAGCACTGAGGCATGGAGCCCTCCTGTGGCAGGCACACAGAGGACGCAAACCCCCCGCCCTGCCAAGGTCAGAGGCCATGAGGAATTGCTAGCCCAGTGCTAACAACTGTCCCCTCCAAGCCAGGCCCCAGCATGCGGGAGGCTGAGGCAGGAGGTCTGCTGCCATTCAGGCTCAAACCGGGCTCCATAGTGAGTTCAGGATCATCCTGAACTACATAGTGAGACCCTGTCTTTAAAAAAATAAAGTTGGGGCTATAGCTCAGCCACACAAGTGCCTGTCTGAGGAGTATAAGGCCCTGAGTTCAATTCCTGGTACCAAAAACCAAACCAAACAAAATTATTCCCTTCACACAGTAACAGAGAACAGCTGGACCCATGCAATCCAGAGCAACAGCCGTGCTCCCCTTTCTCATAGCTGGGTTTTCTGGTCAATGAGATGTAGGTGGACGTGAATGTGGAAAACTTCTAGGTCACCTTGGGACAGGGCTGGTCACAGACAGTTGAGAAAGTGCAGGAACGTCAGCAAGCATATAAGGATCTACGCGGAGACGACTGGCCTATGGCAGTGTCCTGTACCGTGGCAGAATAGCAACAGGAACAAAGGGCTCCTGGCTCCACAGGAGCGCGGGGCAGGGGAGCCACTCTCTGCGAGGTGGCCTCAGAAAAGGTGCAGGGGGCCAGGTGTTGGCCCCAATGTCACCCACCCACCCCCACCACCCAGGTCCCACCTCTTGTTTTAATGACTTCCCATTTTTTCTCTCTGCTTATGTATGTTTTCTGAACTTGATGAAATTGACCTGATAGTTTGATAATTTCAATGTGTGTGTGTGTGTGTGTGTGGTGTGTGTGTGTGTGTGTGTGTGTGTGTGTGTGTGTGTGTTTCTTTCTTTCTTTTTGCCTTTTGGAGACAGGGTCCTGTTGTTCATCTCAGGCTGACCTTGAACTTGCTATGTAGTCCAGGCTAGATCCTCCTGCCCCAGCCTCTCAATTGTTGGGATTATAGATGTGAGCCATCACTCCCAGCTTGTGTGGGGGTGGGGGTGGGGGTGGGGGAGGAGTGTTGTTTTACTGTACTGGGGATTAATCCAGGGCCTTCATACTGAGCTACATGTTCAATCCCTGGTTCTGAAAAAAAAAAAAAAAAAACTGAGTTCACTCTGGGGTCAGGGAGATGGCTCAGTGGAGTAAGTGCTTCCCTGGCAAGAGCAAGGACCTCAGTTCAATCCCTGGTTCTGCCAAAAAAAAAAGAAAAAAAAAAACAAAACTTTTTGTTCATACTGAGCTACATCACCAGCCCTTTCCACTTTAGTCTCTACAAGTCATTAAGTTGCCCAGGCTGGGTTCAAACTCATGAACCTCCTGTCTCAGTCTCCTGAGTGCTGGAATGACAGGCGTGTGTTACTGGTTCTCTAGAAATGCTAAGTGAGAAGCGGGGATTTAGCTCAGTGGCCCAGTACCTGCCTGGCAAGCATGAGTTCCTTGAGTTTGACTCTTGGTATCCGCCCCACCAAAAAAGCAAGAAATTTTAAGTGAAGTGCTATGTAATTTTTAAAATCTCCTAAGTTAACGAAAGTGATACAACTGGGTGTGTGGCACACACCTGCCACTCCAGCACTCAGAGGGTACAAGTGGGAAGATGCCTCAACTTCCAGGCCAACCTGAGCTATGTAGCAAGTTCAAGGCCAGTCTGAACTACATAGCAAGACACTGTCTCCGACAAAACAAAAGCATTATTCACTACAGCCAAAAGAGGGACACAGCCAAAGTGTCCACTGGTGGATGGGTAGACAGTGTGGCTCATACACACAAGGAAATACCACTCGGCATCGAAGGAAGGAAGCCGGGTGCACACCCGTGACCTCGAGGCCTGGACAGCTGAGGGGGGGGATGGAGATCAAGCCCTGGTCTCTGCACCTGCCTAAGCAGACACGTAAGTCTCCTGAGCTATCTCATTGGCCTGAGCCTTTTTCGTTTTAAAGACAGGGTCTCACTGTGTAGCCAAGGCTGACCTCGAACTCGTGGTGATCCTCCTGCCTCAGCCTCACTAATTAAACAGTAAGAAAAACCTCACTCCTCTGCCTTCCCTGGCCTGTTTCAAAGCTCCCACGTGCACCGTGGCTGCCACAGAGGGCAATGCAGGTTGGAGAATGTTTCCACCGGGGCAGAGATGCTGTGGGCAGGATTCATTTCAGTGGAGAAGCAATAAGGGGATAGAAGAGACTGCGCTCCGAGGGACGAATGGCCTGGGCCACCTGCCCAGCCATCCGCGGGGCTCACTTCTGCTGACTGAAGAAAAGGATGCCTGTGTCTCCCATCCAGTCCACTATGGTCCAGGCCGAAGACTTACGGTGATGGCGTTTGGTCTGCAGCAGACCAGGCTACAGCGGGCCAGGCCGACAAGCACGTCTCATGTGGTGTCAGCGGAGCCAGGACAGCCCCGCGAGGTCACTGCCAGCGAAGTATGCTCGAAAGAGCATCGGGTCCTGTTCCTCCCAAGGGCTGTGGGTGCAGACAACCCACGCCTGCCCACCCTGCGTGGCACGGCACAAACCACTTCGCAGCCAGGCCAGCGGTGGCCCGCGGACTCTGAGCTCCGCGCTGTCGCTATTGCGCATGCTCGCTTTCTGCTGTAACCCGCTCTGGACCAGGAGCTTGGCGCTGGCTGCATCGCTCGCGCCTCCTGCCTCTCCTGCTCACATCACTTCCCCGGCTTCATACAATCTGGTGTCGTTTGGTTCACCCAGGCCCGGGAGAAGTAGGCTGTCCTATACAGGGGTGCAAGGAACACGCCCTGAAGGGTTAAGCTAAGAACGACTATGATGAAAGCGACAGTGCCACAAGTCCCCCTTAGAATCCTCCCCTCTCTCCAAACGCATGGCCCCCGGGATTCTGGCCCTTTGTGCAGCGCTCGGGAGTCCTCTTTCCTCAGTGTCTTTGGTTGTGCTGGCCTGGCTGCCTCACTATCCTGAATCAATTTGAAACGTTTCCTTCTTGCGGTCATTTGCACTTGGGGGAAGAGCCAGAGTCTCAAAGTGGTGAATTTGGTGAATATGGTGGACAAGGACTCGAAGTCATTTTTCTTTCTTTCTTTCTTTCTTTTCTGTTTTGTTTGTTTGTTTGTTTGTTTTGAGACAGGGTCTCACTATACAGTTACGCTGGCCTTAAATTCACTTTGTAACCCAGGCTGGCTCCATACTCACAGAGATCCTCCTGCCTCAGCCTCCATTGCAGGCATTCTTTACATGCTGCCTCTCCTTGGCTGGTGCTTGGCAGTGGCATTCACCATATTTCTGATCACACCCAGTGCAGACACAGAGAGGACGCCGCAGCGGCTACAGAAAGTAGCAAAAGCAGTGCTGTAAGTGTATGCCAAACAAGGGAAGAAACTGAGGGTGTCTGGGGAGAGGACTGAGGTCCTGCCCAAGAGGAGACGGGGCACAGGCAGCAACCAGGCAGAGTTGCCTGCCGAGCGCCCATGCCTGTGGTCCTCATGCAGGGTCCCTGGTGGCTCCCGTGTCCCCCCTGGGCACAGTGGGGACCGCAGGACCCTTGTCCTGGCATGCAGCGGCGGCCTGTTGGGCTCTGCACGGGGCGTCAGCAACCGTACAGTGGTGTCGCCATAGCACCAGGCCCTGGGTAGCTGGGCAACTTGATCTCTTTTGAGACAGGGTCTCTCTCTGTTGCTCAGGCTGGGTTTGCGCTGACGTTGTAGCCCAGGCTGGTCTCGATCTTGCAATAATCTTCCCGCCTCAGCCTCCCGAGTGGGATTACAGGTGTGCTCCACCACGCCTTGAATTTGGGCCCTTGTCTTGGAGTTCCATTCTGAGGGAACCCAAAGTAAGACCACAGAGAGAGGGGCACAGCCCACAGCTTGTGGTCCAGAGGGGATTTGGATCAGGCGAAGGGCACGGTGAAGACTGCGCCTGTGCCTGGGAGGCTGCGTTCTTCCGGGAGTCAGGAAAGTCATGGCTCAACTTTAACAAGTGATTTCTCTTGGGGATTCATCTTCCTTCCTTTCTTTCTTTCTTTATCATCTGGTTTTTTGTTTGTTTGTTTTTATGAGACAGGGTCTCACTGTATAGACCAGACATAGCTCAAACTCCCAGGGATGCGCCTACCTCGGGCTTCCGAGTGTGGGGGTCACAGGCCTGGGGCACCAAGTCCACTGGGGAGCTCAGATTTCAATGTCAGAACGGTTCAGACCATCCCCATCTTTATCAGATTGGAGCTATTTCTAAAAATAAGCTACACCGTGAGCAGCGTCACACCAGGAAAATTCGCAGAACTTCCTTGATGCCAGCTGATGCATCTGGTCAGCTCTCAAAATTTCCTCATTAAAAACAGGTCCTTTTATCAGGTTTTTTAAATAAGCAGAATTCAAAATACGTTTGCAAATGGCAGTGGATAGATATGCTAACTTGAATAAGACAGAGCTCTCCATCTCTTTGTTAAAATAAGAAATCAAATGAGTCATGGCTTTTAATTATTATTTTTTTTTTTTCAGTACCATTTGGAAGGAGAGAAAAATGCTCCTAACACTTTTCTGCCTGAATAAAGCCACCTTGTCTTACTGCTTGAGAACACAGAAAGCCAACAAGGCTACAAATTACGCAGGAGTGAAGCCAATTATAACAACAGGTGTTTCTTTCAAAATTATTTTCCTGAGATGTGGCGATACCCTCTGAAAGACCCTTTCATTCCAATACCACTTCTTTGGCAGATTTATTCCACAGAAAGGGAACAATTTAGGAACAGTCATGAATATTCATGTTGTTCCCATATTGAGCCAGAAAATAAGATTGATATGCCTGGGAATGTTCCCAACACCTAATCAAATCAATTCCTTAAATTAGTTCTATGACTCAGAAAATGGTTCTCCT